>LYUA01000674.1:615754-636761 GCA_002093875.1 Calopteryx splendens
GGGAAATCACAGGCGGTACAGGGAAAGGAACTGACCACCCTACCCTAATTTGTGAATTTCAGTTGCCGTTAGGCTTAGTACTGTGTTAGCTCTATCCTCACCCACCAAGCCGACCATCGGGTTGATTACTGTGATGATGATGAACCTAGTTATGAAATAATTTGAGCATATATTATTCAGCTATTATAAGTGGAATGTGCAGTTTCGATTGTTGCGTTGAATTTCATTCCATTTTAGCATTTCACTTTTGAAAATAACTGAAATTTGGGCAACTTACCAATCAATGATCAGCATTCAATGCTAATTACATTTTTCTGCCTTATTGGGCCAGGGATGTAATTATAAATTGAAATTATCTGTGCTATGTGGATTCATTTGTAACTAGCTGTAAACTTTAGTACTCATTCAGTTTATTCAATGATATGAAGTAACAGCTAATAGTGTACTAATTTGTTTCTTAAGGAATGCATGGTATATTTAGCTACATATGACTGATGTGTAATGTTGTATACTCTTTTCTAATAAAGAAGTTTCTTTTTTTCAGACCTCCAATGCAAACCTTGTCATTCACCGTGGTTCTTCCTGCAGTGAAAGTCTGCTACATGCACAAATTCAGTCTGAAAATCTTGGGGCCCTCCCAACTCAGGCCTCTGATAATCAAGTAAACTCAAGTGAAGTCCAGAACCAAGAAGCAGTTATGCAGCCTAGTGTTAACTCTAGTTTAGGAAACAGGGAGGGGAATTGTTCCTCAAGTAATAATATTTGCATTAACTTAAAAGGGCCTCTAATCACATCCAATGTAAAACAAATCGGTGCTCATTCTGACATTCCCATTGATGCGGCAGTTGCCGGGCGGCAGTATTATCCCAAGAATGAGGGAATCATCAAATCAAGCTTTAATAAGATTAGTTATGGTGGCTTGCCAAAGCAGTTATCATGGAGCTCATATCCACAAGGACCTGCTTCCAATGAAGGCTGGGGTATACCACGTGGATTAGGTCTTCTTGGTGGTGGAGAAAGTTCTCTTAACAGTGGAACGTCAGGCTGGGGCACACCTCCATCAAGTAACCCAAACAATAACAGCGGCTGGGGGCAGAATTCAAGCCAAAACAACCCAGCACAGAGTCAGTGGGGAAGTGGCAGTGTTAATAGAAATGGTGGTGGAGCTAGTCAGGGTCCAGGTGGACAACAAAATGCTGGTGAGCATGTAATAGGTCTGTGTAAATTGGAGGTATAATTAATTATCTATGTTAATGATAAGTTAAGTTTAGTAAGCTCCAAAAAGTTTGGTACCCTTTGAAACGGGAAATATCAATAGATTAATGGTACAACCAAATGAAAGATGTAAAAATTTAGTTAACTTTAGTGTAAAAGAGGTAATATTTTAGTGAAGCTTGGTGTTTGCATGATCATTTTTTGCACATATATCTTTCTAACTTTGCAATATTTTCCTCTAAATTGTCAGTGTTTTGTGGAACATGTTGTTATTTCTGATATTAAATGCATTTATGTCCCTATTCATATACTACCCCTCACCTCACGCTATGACCCTGCTCCGATGAGAATTTACTCTAAAAAATTTTCTTAAATTGAATTTTTTTCCCAACTTTCGGAATTCAGTTTTTCTGGAAAGGGTAACATTCTCAATTACAATTTTTTTTACATTAGTTTACAGGAAATGTATTCCCTCACAATGCTATGTGCTTCAGAGATAGTGAAATTCTTGTTGATAACGATCCCCTCTGTGCATTATGATCTTCAGTGGTAGGTGCCTCTTTACACAGAGTGATCAAGATCTTAATTCTCTCACCAGGTGTAATTTAATCTTTTGGTGTCCTCGGGAACATTCAAAATGGATAAGTGAGCTATCCTATTGTGGGATGTGGGTTATCATGGTGGTTTTATATTTTGCAAAGTATCAACAATCATTAAGTCGAAGACATCAGGGAAGGGAATTTGCTTGTTTGGAGGGAAGGATTAATTTTATGGAATAACAAGATAAGGATGTGTCGGAAAGAACGTGGAATTACATGCACAGTTTTGAGCATGTTTTAATCAGCTTCTTGAATTTGTAGCCCATTTCAGGTTAAAAATTAATTTAGATCTTTACTTACCTTATGTAGTTAATTTGTAGTTAATTTTCTATGCTTAAATATTTATCAGTGTATAATAATGAAAATATTTTAGTTCTGATTTAGTCTCAAGTTTTCTTTAATGCAAGTCTTTTTCAATGCAAGCATCGGTGGTGATAATTCTAGAAATCATCTATCCAACAACCCTTCCCCATCCAATAACAACATAGCTTCACTTTTGAGTGCTAAGGTTTTCCTTCTACAGCTACTTGCACAGCAATCTGAGACATTTATATTGACTCAGTGTGTATAATTTTTGAGACATGTAAATGTCCTCTACCCTGTTTTATAAAATAAATTATTTTTGATGAATGCAAAGTGTTAAAACTTCCACATTGCACAAATGCGTATATCTTGATTTGTAAATGAGTAATGTTAAAATCAAATGAGAGCGATTTGTAAGATAAAAATATATGTAATTTTATTATATGAAAATACTTTGGTTTTGTATTGGGACATCATTTACTGATGCTATGTATTAGTTAGGTTTTGAAATCAAATCATTCAAGAACTTTATAATCTGCATTGGGAAATATTTGGGGTGCTTCCTTTTCCGTGATTTCCTTACTGGGAGAAATGCGAAATGTGATTATTCACGTGCATTTATCTTAAGGTCTCAAATGAGTGTGTGATAAGATTGGTGTGATTGAGTTGAGTATGTATTCAGTTGATTTGTGTTCTTTATCTTCTGAGCTACACACATGTATTAGCCATACTCGTAGATTTATGTGTGATGTGATGAACAAAATGTTAATGTTGAGAAGTGGCCGTGGTCCTTTAGTTAATAATTCTTAAGTTATTTCATTGTACACTCAAGACCAGATTGATGTTGATTAGATGGAGGAGGTGCTTATGAAATATTACCCAATAGTCCATTTTTGAATACATACACGACAGGTTACATATTACAGGATAAATATTTCTTCTCACTATTTGATAGTGATCTCTCGTAAGATAGCCAATATCCACACTGAGAAAGATAAAATGGCCATGTCACTTGCATATGTGTTCAAATTTTGGAACTAAATGCACACAATTGGTCTCGCTCTAAAAATTAATTTTAGAATTATTGGCTAAAGGATCAAGGTTACTTCTCAACATAAACATTTTGTTCATCACATTAACTTATATCTACAGGCATGGCAAATAATGAATGAATAAAGAAAAATACTGATGGAGTCGGCAATATTTTAGCTAGGCAAGAAGTAGCAGTAGATGAAGCCTTGCACTTATGATTTTTTTAAATCAAATTGTCATTCATTTGGGTATCCGTGGAAAATGTAAATTCTGATCATTATGTTGCCCTGCTCTACCACCCATGGTGGCTCCCTCCTTCCATACACTCCCAAGGCTGGTTGCATTCCATGAAATGTTTAGATAAAATAATGACTTGCATTGGTAAAGGTGATGATTTTGGAGTTAGGTGTTAAACTGCTAGTACTACATTAGAAAATGTAGGAATTCCCTAACAATGCTAGTTTTCATTTAAAATGTATACACATGTTATAATTTCTCCTATTGAGGTTGGAAAATCCAGAACTCATTCTATCCAAAGTTCTCTGTATTTTATATCCTTGGATGTTTATATGTGACTTAATTGCTAATTTATGTTGTAGCTGCTTTATCAGAGGTTTCTCGTAAATGTGCAATCATTCTGCCTCTTTGGCAGGGAATTCAGGCAAAGGTAATCAACAAACTCATCAGCAGTCACATAGTCAAGGGGGAGGACCACAGCAACAGCAAACTGGCCAATCCTCCAATTCAGTTTCATCAAGAGACAGTCAAGGTCAACAGGGAGGGGGGCAGCAGAATACACAGCAACAGCAGGGAGGCAATGGTCCAACATCTCAGTCATCTTTGAATCAGCAGCAGCAAAATGGGTCAACGTCCTGGGCTCAAGCAGCTGGAAAGGGACTTCCTGGTGGACCGTCAACCCAAGGAACTGGGGGAGGAGGGACTGGTAGTAATGGAGGACCCAATGGTGGGTCCACCAGTAACAGTACAACTAAGCAGCTAGAGCAATTGAATTCTATGAGAGAGGCTCTTTTCAGCCAGGATGGTTGGGGTGGAGTAAGTCTTAATGAGGATATTTATACTTAATTCTTATTGATAAAAATATGTTTTGAGAGTTCGTTAAGAAAGTTTTTATGCTTGCTTTGTATTAATCTGTGAGTGAAATTGTTGTTTTATAATAGCTGTGATTTTTTTACTATTGTTTGTAGTTGAAAAGGTTTTTTCTTGCTCAAGTTTGGAGATACATTAGATTCCAGTTGTATATTATGTGTACTGATATTAAATCATCTTTTGTAGCAACATGTTAATCAGGATACTGGCTGGGACATTCCGGCTTCTCCAGAACCTGGTGCCAAGGATAGTGGAGCAGTTTGGAAGCCGAATGTGAATAATGGTTCGTATTCCATAATAGTAATTATCAGTTTTGTAACACTTTGAATGCCACAGCAAAATTTCAAGGTTTTCCGGTGACTGATTTTTTTTTATGATATCAAATTCTTTCAATGCACAGAGTCATTAAGTGATCGTTGAAAAACAAAAATATATTTCTACACGTGCTTTTCCTTATGTCGTACGAAAACATGGTCACTATAATTTCCTTGGCATAGGCATATAGTTACCAGATATATAATCATTTACGCAAGCATAACATGGGATTAGGATACTATTAAAAAGTCCTTGTGGATGAACCATTTGTACAAAAAATCTGTTATAATTATTAGATTAACTGCCATTAGAGGCATTCTTGGCAACATAGCTTTGTCACGTAATTATGTCTCACAGGCATTAATGTATTCCCGTCCTAATTTAATACTCCTATTCCTTGCATGAAGCCAATTCTTTTTCGTAGACTGACTTGTCTCATTACCATTTGCACATCTTTTTATTTTTAACATTTTTCATGTAATTTTTTAATAAAACACTGTTCTGCTTATAATGGTAGATGTATTCTTACCTTTTTTTCATCTTAGTTGTCCACCTCAACTCCCTTTTTGTGGTGGAATTCTAAGAAACGTCCGATCTTGCAAAGTGGTACGTCACTGTTTTTGCACTTCCACGTAGTTTGAATTCCTTTCCGGATGCAGTACATTTCTTGTTGAGACTACACTGAACACAAACCTTTTTTCTACCTTCTATTTTTCTTATTTTGTGTGACTTTTGAGGCATAAGTTCATTTGGTGTAATGCTTCTCTTCCGACCTGCTCTCTTTCTAGACATAAAGTTTCCAATCATCTGCCTATACAATGCCTTCCTGTATTATTTTAAGAGTGTCTCCATTCTTCGATTTGGTAGGTTGATTAGTTTCACTATATAATATAAAACTATTCACTATCACAGTATTCATTACATACCCAAACAAATACTTCCACCATTTCTTAGTTTTCTTACCTAATGAATAATAACTTCGCATTTGACCCACTCTATCCACTCCAAAATCCTTAGGAGATTCAAAGTTGCACTCTTCTTTCCAATCAGCTGACTCGGAGGGTTGAACAATCACTTCCAAATCACCTTCCACAGCAGGAGCAATCTCTGACTCTGCTATTCCTCAAGAAAATAAAATTTCATCTTCTTCACTTTAAGATGTACTCAGAAGAGGACTCGCAATCACTGCAATGTTCCGTAAGAAGCTCTGCTTCAATAGTACTCCTACTAAGACCAGCCATGGTCAGCGACTGAGAGGAAACGTTAAAGAAGGCCTTGGAAAAAATAATTACCAAAAGAAATGACCATGTGTTCATGCTCATTGGACTGTTTACAGATGATATGAGGAGAGTTGATCACTAGAGGCTTCCTTGCCAATGCCACCAGCTGGGATATTAGGATACATTTGGTCACTGGCAGTTCTGCCCAAAGTGTAGAATTCAAGACTGGCAGTCAGGGACACTTTGGTTGGGAAAGGGTTAATAGGAGTTTAACTTTGGTCTGACAATGGAAAATGCAAACATGTCCACTATAAAATAAAAACCATAAATCAGGTGTTTTCGGTTTGGGGGCCTATACGTTTCTTTTGTGACAAACAAAAATGGTCACGACATTGAAACATGGACGGACAAACATGCATACGAAAGTGATGTATTGGCCGCCAACAAAAGATGATCAATTATGCAACAACATGCAAATGTCGTGAAATAGCTGTAATCAGGTATAAACAAAATTCATGGCTATTTATAATAATAAAAGAAAGATACACTTAACGTTTCATATACTATTTTTCACTGTACATGTTTACATTCGGGTCGCTGTGGTTCTCATTATGTTTACCATTGATGAAAATGCAATAATGAGTATAAGCTATGTAGGCCTAGCAATAATCATATTTTTTTTGCATGAAAACCATATGGACAAATTACTGTTCCTCTGTAACACTTGTAGTTTCAGTCCAAGTATGTTTCTGTTCTTTTTTTGTAAGAATCTTATAGCATTTATTTACTGTTTCACTTCAAATGAACCGACAAAGTAGTGAAATCTTTTATGTTTTATATTATTTAGTATATGTAGCACGTATATTTCTGATTTAGTGTTGATAAAACTAGCACAAAATATTTCATTCAAATGACTCAAGATAATGCATTTCTAGAATTATTCTCCCATTTTTAATCCTACTCCTGATATGAAAAACTAATATTTTGTCTGATAATTTAGTGAAAGGATTACAAATATGGAATTAATAAATATTTTCTATCATCACAGTAATCAACCCGAAGGTCAGTTTGGTAGATGAGGGAAGACCTCACCCTGTACTAAGCCCTACGGCGTGTGAAATATATTTTCTATGAGAACATACAAATGTATTTACATCAGAAGGTAATATTGAACAAGATGTGGTATGGAAACACTGAGGCTTTATTTTCAACACATATTACGCAGTATAATAAAATACATAATAGATAATTCATGTAAACAGAAGTATGATAATTATGAACAAAACACACAAATAAGTATATACATTACTATATAAATTATACAAATATGCTGTGCTATACAGTTGATCCAATCACATCTTTCTACACAATAAACAAAAAAAAATTAATTATTTAACATATAATATTTTTATAGTTCTCCAAGAAGTTAATAATAAACTAGGAAAAAATGCAAAACTCATTTTGCTGTCATTGCATTAAGTGGGGGAGAGGGTGGGGAAATTACATAGCGTCGATTAGGTGAATAATTATTACCCTTGACATCACTTTTATAAGAGAAATATATCATAAATTAAATGGGAGAAAATACATGCTGTAAATATGATATATGTGTGTAAAATACATAAGAAAAAAACATGACTTGCATTGTAAAAATCCACTGTAACACTGAAATTAGGGAAGCGAACCCAAAACTCCTCACATGCTGAAAAGCCAATTCAATGTCTGAATCAGTTTTGTCATCTGAATTACCTTCATGCCATATTTCAGATTTCCAGAACATCTTGAAATACCTATTATTTTCTGAGTCAGTAATTAGTCCTCTTAGCTTTATGTAGTTGTGCTGAATTACTTCGCTCAGTTTTAAAACATGGTGAAATCGTATTCAATTTTGAATGTTTGGAGTGTGATAGTATAGTAGATTAGTGTGATAGATCTCTTCTTTGTCCATCAAAAATTTTTACCATGATGCATTTACGTTGTGCAGAAAGTGCTATGTTGACCAATTATTATTCTACAAAGAATTTAGCTCCTAATTAGGATTGGTGTTTTTGAACAATGGTTAAGTTATGTACTTCCAAGTGTATTGAAGGGAAAATGGAGTTTTATTTTGCTCAATGGCCGTAAATGTTTGGTGACCCTATGGTATGGGGTACCCACTGAACTACCACATCCCAAAAGGGTGTGGTAGTTCGGTGGGTAAAGCACTTCGCTACTAACTGTAGGGTCAGGGTCACACCTCTGGGCACCCTCAGCTTCACCCAAGCTGTGTGCGTAAAAAACCCATGGAGGTCATCCTGGGAAATCACAGGCAGTACAGGGAAAGAACTGGCCTTCCTACCCTGATAAGTGAATTTCACACGTTATTGGGTTTAGTCCTGGGTGAGCTCTACCCTCATATACCAAACCGACTTTTAGGTTGATTACTGTGATTTAATGATGGTTGTTTTAGTTCAGCACTGACTTAAATCCTTTTTCAATGTTCTGTCATGTTCCAATTTTTTTTGCATGTATGACCTTAATTTCATCTTTTATAAGAATTCCACTTCTGAAATGACCCATTTTTGTTACCATGTATTTAATTTAGAATGATTATTTCTTAGTCTTGTTGCAAATTTCTTCGATAAATCTGTGGTCATCAGCTTCAGCCCTTAAATTACTGCTAATAAGAGGTTCGTTTGGTGAAAACATCAGATATTGGCAGCTCAGATCTATTATACCATTGGCTGCTGAATTAAAAACATTTTTACTCTCAAGGCTTAGCTTTTTTCCTGTGTCATGAAAGTATTGTTCTACACAAGTGAGGTAAAACATTTTTCTCATCCTCCATTTCATCAGTGAGAAGGGTTAACCTATGAACGTAGAGTGACTTTTTAACTGTAAATTATATATTTCATAATAAAATTATTGTTACAATTTTAAACATTGCAATACTTGTTTTTGGTAAATATTTGTATTTTATTAATTCTGATTTAGGAACTGATCTTTGGGAAGCAAATCTTCGAAATGGTGGTCAACCACCTCCTCAACAAGCTCAGAAAACTCCTTGGGGACACACACCTGCTTCAAATATTGGAGGAACATGGGGAGAGGATGATGATGTTGGTGATTCTTCTAATGTATGGACTGGTGTACCATCTAGTGGGGGAGGGGGAGGAGGTGGTGGAGGAGCTGGTATGGGGGCTGCAGGAGGCCCTGGACCTAGTGGGCCTGGTCCTGGAGGTGCAGGCACTGGAGGGCAGTGGACAGGTGGGAATGGAGGAGGTGCAATGTGGGGAGGTGAGTGTAGATAGTGTTGTTCTGCAACATTTACTCATGTAAGCCATTCCTCCATGTATCTTGTGGTCCCATGCCAAAAAGATATCATTGTTGCTCTTTTTGTCTGTGTACTTTCAAAAATTCACTTGCTGGTAGTGATTTTCCAATGCTGATTTCTGATGTGTTTTGGTATTGTGAGGAAGATGGTGTTTTTGTGGGACGAGGGTGCATTTGGGGGTGAGTGTGTATTGGAGTTCAAGAGTATACTGGAAGAGGGGAGACAACTTCAAGGTGTGCAATGGGACAATTGGTAGTTCTCATATGCTTTTGGATTTTCAAACTATCTCAGAAGGCATATCTGTAGCCCTTAATGATAACTATTTTTGCGGAAGGCTGTAGAATTTTATTTTATGGATATGGAAGAGAAAAACCAAATTACATTATCATCTACCTGTGCTGAACTATCAGTACCAATGACAATGCATTCATGATGATTTATTACTATTGATAACAATTAATACAACTCTTGACTTAAATGATAGTGATTAGAAACTAAAAAAATTATTAGAAATAAAAATGAATGCCGTTGCACATTTTTTGACAGGTTATAATTTTCTTACCAGCACTGCCTTGTTTTTAGTTATTGCTAAGTATTTTCAGGGAAATGGTTAATTGTGAACTGTGCAGAATTGCTGGTTGTGGACTATTCAGAAAATCAAATACATAATGACTTGGGTTATATGGAATGATGGTCCTACTTACAGAGGGAGTGAATGGACTCCACGGAGGTCTCCGTAAGTGGTCATGGCAAATTTTCTAGAAGAGGGTGGTAGAAGACCCTCATGATCCCCCAACCGAACCCAAGCCTTAAGGGGTTTCAGAAATGAGAAAGCAAGATTGATTATTGACAAGAGAGTACATCATTGCTAAAAAGATAATATTTTGCCTTATACACAAATTATAAGTAAATATCGGATGCATGTTGCTTGCATTCTGATAAATTTGGCATAAAATGGCATGTGATTCCATTGACTTCTAAACTAATAGGCTGACTTAATGGTTCTATTCCCAATGTGTTTGCTCTCATGTTGAATCACACTGAAGAATATGAGAGCTTACGGCGTTCTGTACCTGACACCACTGAAAGTCTGGTCCAGTTCTCCACCGATTATTGCTCTTTGCTCATATTACAGTCATGGTGATGATAGGAATAGTTTTATTAAAAAGTCCTTAGTAAATTTGTAATGGTAATTGTAGGACGTGGAAAAATATTATGAAAACTATTATTGAATATATTCCCATAGCAAAAAATCATGTTTTGCTAATATTTAATGCTAAGAAATCCTTTTTAACATTCCTTTTTAATGAGCATAAAATGTTATTCTTGTTCATAACTTATCTATCAGTACTCATTTAATACAAATCATAACGGCTGATAAAATGTATAAATTTTCATTCTCACTCATTTGTTGGTCACGAATATATGCTCAGAAGAAATACTCTGGGAAGCAGTCATGAGGTTTTTGTCTTCGTTACCTTCCAAAGGGGCATTTATTGCCCTGGAAAATAACTCCAAGTGTTGGGTAAGTGCAGTGTTGCCAAGGTCCAGTTGTTCTCATCAGAGAATGATGATTTTGAGGAACTTCTATTTTTCACTGTTGGGAAGTGGTAACATTTTGCCCGAGACTCTACCATGGGTTTTGATTTGACTTACGGGTAAAAAATTATTGTCAAAATATTTTTTCAGAACTGTAAAAATTTCTTCATCTCAGCAAAAAACTTCATCAGACTTAACTTCTAGGTGAACTGCAATCGTCAATAATTCTTAATTTTCATGTGATTTCCTTTGCTACATTACTCTTGAGAGAGCAGACCCAAACTGCTGTTTGTCAGTTTAACATGAAGCTAGTCTTCTATATCTGTTTTTTTTGCATTATTGTTTTAAAGTCACCTATATTTATGTTCATGTATTTTCTTTTTTTTACCCTTTTTCAAATTATTAGAAGTATATTTCATAAGTAGATTTATTTAGCCTAAAGACCTTTGATTAGTGACTAATGGTTTAGCTTTACATGTTTTGAAACTAAATGCACATCTTCGCTTTTATCTTCACAGCCAAAAAGGAACCTGAATGGGGCCCTGCTGGTTCCAATTGGGGTGATTCCCGAGACTCGAGGGAACTTCGTGGAGGGGATCTTAGAGATATCAGAAGTGGTGATCCACGTGACATCAGGGATGTAAGGGAATTAAGGGGAGGAGATATCAGAGGTGGAGGTGATCATAGGGGGGCAGTTGATCACAGGGGTGTCGACCCACGTGACCTGCGTGAGCTCCGAGATCCATTGATGCGTGATATGAGGGACATGAGGGATCTTCCAAGGGATCTAAGGGGTGGGGGGAACACAGGAGACCCACGAATGGGACGAATCAATGGAGGTGATATGGGAGGGAGCGGGGCTGCTGCCGCAGTGGCAGCAGCAGCTGCTGCAATGTGGAGTCAGCAGAAAGGGGTTGGGTCAAGTGGGGGTGGTGTTGTTGGTGGGCCCTCTCAGTGGGCGGGTCCTCCACCTCCTCAGCCAAAAGACATGAAGTCAACTGGCTGGGAAGAACCATCACCTCCTACTCAGAGGCGCAACATCCCTAATTATGATGACGGAACGTCCTTATGGGGAAATCCCACTCAGCAGCCAGGTAAAGGCGAAACAAGTATGTTGATGAGCCAATATGGGTGCGAGTATAAACTTAGTTTTATAATTTCTGACCCTCATTATTTCATGCAATAGACTTTTGTATAATGATGAGGATCTCTATCTGCAATTTTGTCTTTTTATTTGAAATTCCCTACGAGTTGTATGGGAGGATAGAAAAACAATATTTTTTTATTTTTTGCCAGGGAAAGTATCGCACTGGAAAGAAATGCCAACACCAAATATGGGTCGTGGTGGAATGCAATGTCCTCCAGGTATATCCCAAAACAGACTACCTCCTGGTGGTTCTGGTGGGATGAAGGGGGATGGCAGCGGTCCTCTGTGGGGCCATCCATCCAGGTGGGATAAAACTTCAAATTTATTTACCATAAGTATTCCTTTTGTAGAAATGTTGTATTTTACTTATGTATTGGCTCTGTATTTTTATAGAAATGGATCTTGGGGTGATACTCCTCATGATACGGGTAACTCAGGATGGGGAGATGACTCCAAAGTTGGTATGGGGGGTGGTGGTGTGAGTTCATGGAATGAACCTCAGCTGAATCCTTCATCTTGGGGTGGTCAAAAACCAAAACCATCAATGAATCCATCAGGGTGGGGTGAGGATAATATGGATGGTTCATCTTGGAGTCACAATCCAAAAGCTGTGAGTTATTTTAAACTTTTGTTGTGATTCCTTGATTTTTTATGTAATTTCACATTTGTTAATGTCATATAATAAATAGAATTTTGAACAAAGTATGTGTTCCCGTAAAATTTCTTTTTGTTTCACGATATTGTGTTTGCTATTGTCACTTAAAAGAATATATTGTATTTTTTGAGTTGGTTCATGCTTATCTATTTTATTTATTTTTTTTTGCTTTGCAGAATATTTTACTGCTTTGCCTAGACCATTAGGTATCCATTAGTTTCATACTTCTTGGGGATATTTAATTCAAAATTATTAAAAACTGCTGAATATATCATGTCCCAAAGCATTTTTTGGATAAAATACATATTTTAAGTACTGACCATTGCTATCATTGTTAAAACAAATAAGTAATACCTTGTGTCTTGTTTGTGCCACAAGGACTTGGTCATTACTGAAAATTAGCCATCAGTAAATGACCTGGCTTAGAAATGTATTTTCAAAATAATCCAAGCTTTTTAATTATGGCTAAGTTAGATTGGCATTAAATTAAAATTATCTTCTCTTGAATTCTTCACTTTTCAACTTTTTAGGGTCCTAAGACTTTGACTAAAGAACTGGTTTGGGCAAGTAAGCAGTTCAGAATTCTGTCAGAAATAGGATATAAGGTAGGAGTTTGGATTTCAATGCAGTGATGTAGTTATGTGCCTAAGTTATAATTATGTATCCAAATTTCATTTTTCATCTAAGTTCAATTAACCCTTTTGTTAACCTTTTACTACTTGTGCAGAAAGAGGATGTTGAAATTGCTCTCCGTACCACCAACATGAATTTAGAAGATGCTCATGATCTACTCAATTCGGGCCGCCTTAACCTGGATGCTTGGCGTAGGCATGAGGACCATAGCCCATTTGATCTGGCCACAGCTAGTCATCCTAATGCTGCTGTAGCAGCTGTAACAGCTGCTGCTGCAGCTGCTGGAGTATTTCCTGGCCAGCGCTTCAACCCAGTTACTCAACAGATGCCCTATGCCCCACCTGTATGTTAAATTTTTTGCACCATATCAGGGTTTATTTAAATGGTTCTATTATGCTTAAATTTTTCATTCATAACCTTTTGGACAGCAATAATGTTTCCTAATCAGTTTGTGTCCCTTCTACTTGGTGGTAATTTTGAATTACTTATTGCAACTTTTTGCACCAATATAATCTCTCACCAAGCTGTAATTTTTTTAAGGCCATTTGGAGTTCCATGGAAGAAAAGAGTATAGTTTATACTATAAATTTGATTAATTGATTTCATTTCATCCTTCCATTCTGTGGATTGTGGAGATTCTATTTCTATGTTGTCAATAATGTCTGCTTTTTTTAAACTTTTAAAGGTAGTGTTTAGGTTATTAAAAATGTATTCTCACATATATTTTTAATTTAATATGCTGTGGAACCTGGTTAGTATGTTTTTAACGGGGACACCAAATGAATGTGCTATCCAGGAAATGGCATAGAGCAATTCTGGCTATTACAAGTGGAGACAATATCATCATAATTACTATTATTTTTTAAACTTCTCCTATATTCCCCTTCCTATACTCTTAAATGTAACAAAATGAGCAACAAATTGCTGACCCAATACCTAATGAAAATCAGTTTCATTCCCCGAAATGTAATTCAACATCAATATCAATACATCAAAAAGACGTCAGTTCACCTGAATTCATTGATGAAAAGAGAAGTTAAAATAAATCATTTTGTCTTTCTAAGGTCACACTTTGGAAATATAAAAATAACCCTGAATAATATGTTGTTGTTGCATAATAAGTTGTTGGTTCTAAAATTATTTTAATATATTATGCAATATTTTATTTGCGTAAGATTACAGCCGTAGCACTCCACATTCATTCTTTGTATGATACTACTATATTGATCAATATATTGAATGATAATGCAGGTATTTCAAGTTCGGATGTCTAATATTTTTGCTTCAAGCTTCGTGTAGAGATTTAAAGCTTCATCTCCTCCCACAACACTCATCAAGTAATGTAGTATGTACTCCATAGTCTCGACTTTTTTGGCCAGAGTGAATCAGACTCAGTTCTGTGTTCTGCATCATCTTCATCATTTCTTTCTATTTCCACTAATTCCTGCTTATGGATTTCATCAATTGGTATGGCCTGGCAAATAGCAATATTATCGTTGCACATGCATTACTCATTGAAATTCATTTCTCAAACTATCTGATGTCACTCCTGTCTGAAACTGTCCTTTCAATCATAAGACTTGCAATACAAACTACTGGCTACTCACAAACTAAACTCCTCCTTATCAGCCACATATTGTTTTATGCGACATTGCAAAAATATAGAAATGCATATAGGTGAACATAACGCGTCCAAGGGTTGATATTTAATTAATAAACTTGGGAATTTTGTTTGTTTCCACTTACCAGTTAAAGATACTAGAAAAGGACTTGCTTGTTGCTTTACTGCAATTTATTGAACGTACTAACCAGGGAAGTGCCAGTATTTAAAACATACTAACCAAATAATTTTACCTGTATTGCCCCGATTGTACTGGGATGAAGAGTAATTGATGTACGAAGGAGGAACATAACAGGAATTTCATTTATGTTACCTGCTGGGAAGGGTTGCAGATATCTTTCATATGGTGGTTCAAATGTACATTTAAATGTTTACTGGAAATATCATGCCTAGTAAAAGCATTTGGTACAGAAACCCCAGTCTTGCAAACACCACCAATTGACGAACAAATCATAGTTGTTTTGCTGTACTATTATTCAAAAAGCATGCATTTTATGTCCTAACATGATGAACTGTAATACTACACAAACGTTTTCTCACCGGCTGTTTTTTTAGCTGAAGCAAGTACGTTGGAACTACCACATTTACATGTTTTACCTGCGCTAATTTTTTTACTAAATATTGGTTGATGAAAATGTCTTTCGAATGGGTACCTAACACATTTTTTTTAAACTGTCATGTGAGAAATATATGTGCAGTTGAGCACCTTCTGACATCTAGTTATCCTTATCCATTTGTCCAAGCAAGAGGCATTCAGTCTGCTACCATCCCACACCTTTTTCTTCTCCAACTCCACTCTTTTTCCTTCTTCACTCACCTAAATGTTAGCTACCTTCTGGCATTTAATCTATTAGGAAAGGTTTTCCTGTTTAACTGAAGTAATATAAATTTTCTTATGTAAATTTTAGGTGTACCATTAAATCAATTTGTCTTCTAAAGTTTTGCTCTGTAGTCATTCGACCCAACCATTTGGCTGTTAAAGTTATTTTGAGAAAAATTACTGAATTTTCATTATGTAAGCATGATGTAGAACATGAAGGTGTGGAAGCCATTTGAACCTTGGGGAGTAGGGTGTGCAGACTCAACGATTTGATTGCTGGTTCACAAGTGACGCTAAGGCAATGCTTCTTTATTCTGATGCGAATGCCCAAAAAAAATAAGTACAGAATTACACTCAAACAAAGTGACAAGCTATGCACTCCATGTATTAAAATCCTCCCAAAGTTCGTAATTTTTAATATTTTGAAACAATATTTCAGGTTTTATCTGTATCACCTAATTGTTAGGAAATTGTGGTCGCATTATGAAAATGAAAAAAGGATGAATATTACTTTTAAAAATTGAATGGAATGAACTATACATAATAATGGTCAGGATTGATTAATTTTACTTTAGGTGCATTAGATATTCCCTGTGATAAGTTCATTGCCATCTTCGTTTGTTGCCCCAGGAGGTGTTCCAGTTTTTATATTCGTAAGGTGCTGCTTATCAATATTTTTGCAAAAGAGAGTATACCAAACTATATTTAAAAAATAAAATTAACTATTAATACCACATTTCATCAATATCATTTTCAAATATGATTGGATTACTCGGAGATATTCTTTTATGGTTCATATTATCAAAACTCAAAAATACAAGTGTATCTTCAGCTACCCTTGTTTGTTAGGTGGTTTACTTAGTTTATTTATTTTCATATCAAACATCTCTAATCTTCCCTCATTTTTACAGCAGAATTGACCCAGTAAGCATTGTACCTTTCTGATGAACTGCATGGTGTCATTGATCAGTGAATAGGTTTTACGTTGTGCTTGCATATTACATTTAAAATTAAATGTTAATTTATGTTCCCCATGTGTGAATGAAACAGTTACTGATCTGTCCTATGTAGGTACTTGTTCCATTTTTTAATGTTAGATTTTGTGAATGGCAAAAATTGAACCTTATCAAATAAATTCTTAATCATTTAAATTAGGTCCAATAAAAAATCACTAAGTTTTCATCAAATGAATATTGATCAATTTATGTATCTCGAATGTCACTCAAGGATTTCAAACTCTAACATTTACAAAAACTAAATAATTATAATTTTTTTATTTATGGGAAGTGCTTTATTACAAATATTTTATGAACTGTGTACCACATTTTTCAGCATCAAAATAAAGGAAAATACTTGGAGCTTTGTTAGAAATAAGTTTTTACCAAGGTACAACACTTAAGCAATGTGGTAGCCTATATTTAATTTCCTGGTAAAAGTTTAGAAACTTTAAAAACAATATTGAAAATAACTGGTGGTGGTGAATTCATTGTCATAGGTTCTGTCAATATGGGAATTTTCCTTTGTTAACCCCTCAGGAATGGCCTTTTAAAGAAAATAAATCATTGGAAGGGAGCTATTTGACTTTAATTGTCAATTGAGTGCCTGTGTGTCCTGAAAATCTTGTAAATTTCTGTCAGTTCAAATTCTTGTCATCAAGGTAAAATTTAAAATCTATGCTAACATTTTTTTTTTTTCACTTCATTAAAGTTACTGCAACTAAATGTTATTCTCCTTTTCCTAGTTTTTCCTTTCATGTACGTCAGAGTAGTACCCTTTTCATTCAATTTTAGTGTTTTCAGTGAGTGTAGTATTTTATTTTCAAGAGTCTTGCTAATGCTGGCGTAATAAATTTTATCCATCCAAACTGTTCATCCCTCATTTAGGAGTGGCTCAATCAATATTAGCACAATAGCCATTGCCTTGCTGATATTTGAATAGATTAAAGGAGAGTACAAGGGTATCTTGACCTGGTGAAATAGGAATGACCCAAAATAACAAGTGGATATTTCACAAAGCTGATAAATTTTGATATTGAATTGAGATTCCTTAAGAGGGATGTATTGTTTAAATGAGAGGCAGCCTTTCCATTATTTATGGACTCTTCAATGCGAGATTCCTGTCAGGAGAAGTCTATATTTATATTTCTCTTTTTATCATTGAAGTGAAGAAATTTACATATTATAGCACGTCTGTCACCACTTTTTTCAGACCCCTGTGTACAGAAGATTCATTTTTTGATAAATACATTATGATGATTGGCTTTTGAATAATTTCCATTTTTCCATTATCAAGGATTGGTTTTGCATCACATAAACAACCTCTTTGGATATTGATTTCCATGATCATAATAATGGTTTCCTCTATAATTTTTTAAACCTAGGACCTTAGCCAAGAAAAATTGAATGATTCAATGATGAATTTTGCTTTTTCTGCACCATATTTTTGGCCTCAAGCAATTTCCCTTTTCCTTTTGTAATTATACATATCCCTTGTAGAGTCATTCACAATATCAATATCATCATTAGACTCCATTGTATCTATTTCTGAGTGAACGGGTCAATAGGTTAATCAAAAGACTTCTGTCACTTAAAAGTAGACTTTCATCTGAACCATTTGTTGATGCCATTGAATGCTGGTGGAATATATATTTCTAGATATTTATAACCAATAAAACATGAGAAAATAATAGAATAGCAAGTTTAAAAAATGAAATTATATACATCATATTATATAATCATACTGTTGTGTACAATATTTTAGACTAAAATAAACCCCTAACCTTTGAAAAAGTTGAAACTGTCTGGTGATGCTACTCAAGTATTTTCACTGTGGCGGATCTCTTCCATCTTCTCCTTATAAAATTACCCCCCATATTTAGGAATGAGACGTCTCAACAGGTTTCTCGCTCATTTCACTCTTCAAAAATTCCCTCCCTGGTCCCTCACTGGTAATAAGATGCAAGTTCATAACCCGTAGGTTTCTTGTTCACATTTGACTCTTATCTTGTAAACAGAGTTCTTCATTGGGAGCTAGTGTGATGCAATCAGGGTGTTTATTCTGTCGGTCTCACACTTGAATTCCACTGTAAAAGATTGAGTCAGGAAAAGCATATGGCTAGTTCAAGTATCTGCAGCATTAAGAAAAATGTAAAATATGTAGAGGCATGCCATAAGATAATGATGAGATGAAAGCTAAATGTGAAATTAAATAAACACCTTGTCAACCTACTAATTAGATATGGAAAATATGAATTTATTGAAATTCATTTAGCTATAAAGTGCATTACAGAAGGAATAACAGTCATTTTCTGTATGATATGTTATAAGCATGAGCGTTTCCTATGCATATGGATGTTGTGAAAAATGTTAGAATTACTGTACTTCAAAATGTTATGTATAGATAATGATGACCGTTCAATCAAATCACATTTGACACCCCCTAATCTGAATGCAGATTTGTTACCTGATCTATCATACCTATTCAACACATATGCCATTGCTCCTGGAACCTGAATTTAAAGTAAAGACTGCAACTACTTCACCAATTCATTTTAGGAACTAGGCGTGTATGTAGGTGGCATAAACAATTCAACAAACTCAAAATGTCACACGCAGGGAGAGGCAAATCACAGGAGCATTGATGAAACTATTCTCTCTTCAAATTACATAAGGACAAATATGTGAGCAAACATAAGATATTGCTTTAATGGAAGTGCTAGAGAGTGAAAGAAGGTATTTGAACAGCAACTAGAATGAATATTCTCCAAAGACCTTTTGTACTGGTCCTTGTCTTGGAGGCAACTTGGAGAGGTTGGTTCAAAAGATGGCTCATCCGCCATCTTTCTGTGCTTTCTGAGGACTGAAATAACTGTGGAATCTGAACTTGTGGAAGGCATGCATCCTATTTTTTTAATGGCAATTTCAGAGGGAAAAGTTGCAAGTTTGACAAAGATTTACATGTAAATTAGTGCTCGGGAGGCTAAGGAGGATTGCTATAAAATTATTTCCTTTCCATTTTCTTTTTTGTACTCTTTTTGAAAAGGATAAACTTGTTAAGAAAAAAATGTGAAATTAGTGTTATTTAGCTTTGTTATTTTAATATCCCATGATAATTATCCTTGAGTAACTAAAGAATTTCTGCATTCATTAGCTTCCTAGTTAGCCTGTGCAGCTTTTGTGACCCTTACATCAATGTACAGACAAATTTTTTCAGTGAATTCTAAATTTAAAAACATTTTTTATTCTGTCCTGTTATACTTCTTCAGTAGGTGTTCTAATAAATGTAATGTCCTTGAAGTGTCTTTTTTCTAATTACTTCTTCCATATAAATGCTTAATGTATTTAATGCTGTTATTTTATGTCGCCTACAATAGGAAATATGGCTTTAATTTGAATATTTTTTATCCTAAGGGACCCGGTGTGGGAAATGCACCTAGTCTACTCAACAATCTTAATAATGCCAATCCTAGTCTGGCCAGTATTAATAATATCAGCCCTGCCATGGTTCAGAAAATACTTTCGCAGCAACCTCCCCCTCAGCAACCCCCAAGTCAGCAGCCCACTCCATTTCAGCCAGTAAGTGTGAATGTCATCTTCATCAATTATGTTAATATTAAATCCTTTCTTTCAGTGTAGCTTCAAATTCCAAATATTACAGAAGTTGAACTTAAATGGTGACATTTGCTTTTTTCTTAAACACACATTAAGTCCTTATTAAATAATTTAAAATAATACTTCTTTCAAGCAGATGTGACATCAAATTTTTAGTTTAATCATAATTTTTAAGGCATAATGATGTATCTTTTGTAGCCATGGGTAAGGTCATAACCCTAAAGTTAGTTTTTTATAGGGCTGCACTTGCTCAGGATTTTTTAGGTTAATGAATATATGAAATAAGAAGCCTGTAAACTGTGTAAAATAGCTTTTTAGTGGACTTGCTAGGATTTTATAAGACATAATTTAGATTTTAGCAGCAGTGACATTATTGCATTTGTAACCTCCACTACTCCATTTCCGGGACTGCTTAGTCGAGTACCTGCCATGGCCTGATGACAATTTTTAACATTGAAAACTTTTCACTGAACTTTGATAAAAAAGACTTGAAAAACTATTCTCTTTTTCAAGAAACTTGAATTTAACCATTTTCAGCATTATACAATGAGTCACTTTTATTCCCTCTGAATTTATGTTTTCTCGCTATTTATACCATTTTTTTATGTCCCTAGAATTTCTGTATCATCTAATTTGTTACTTTTTTCCATTCTTTACATTATTTAACTTCAAATTTCTAGACATTTGGCATAAAGGAAGATTTTCATTTATGCATTATTCATGGAAAGTTTCAATTGAGATTGAGATCATAAATAAACATTGTATTGATTATGAATAAATTATTTATTAGTTTGCATAAAAAATATTAGTATTTGATAACAATGAATTATAATGGTTTATTTGATTTTTTGTTTTCTCTAATAGAAAGGTATGTTTCT
>LYUA01000674.1:657512-676849 GCA_002093875.1 Calopteryx splendens
CTCGCAATAATGAGTGTAAGCAATGTGGGCCTCGCAATAACTGTATTTTTTTATATGTAAATCACAGGGACATTTGACGGTGAAATACTTAGGAAAACAAAATAGAAAAACATGAAAAATACTTTTTGAATATTTTTCCATTTCCATAATTTATATAAATCTCAATTTTAATGTTTATCACTAGCCTTCTGAAAATTAGAGTAAATTTGTAAATGTTAATTGTATCTCCTTGCAGATAAAATTATGCAATGGACACACCATATTTTTGGGAAGTAATTTTAAAACATAATCTCATATTTGTCTTATAAAGTGTTAAAAATATGTTCATGTCATTTTTCCTTTTGACAGATTGATGGGTCGACTTTGAAGACTTTATGCCTTCAGCATGGTCCTTTGCAGAGCTTCCATCTCTATTTAAATCATGAACTTGCCCTAGCCAAGTATTCTACAAGAGAAGAAGCTGCCAAGGTATTTATGATTCTCATTATTTTGAAGCCGCGTGCATTGCAATTTGTTATAATCGCAATTTCCAACTTCTGAAGCAACTCATTTCTTGTTAGTTGTTATTTAACTGAAATATGATTGAATCTACCTCAGTAGTTAACATCTTTGTCTTGCGTTTTGCTTGTCTTTGTCAATGTGTGTCATTGTTAAAAATAACTTCAACTTCTTGAGCTGCTTGTAAAATTTTTGGATCCTATCTGTTTCTAATGTATTGACTAAGATTTTAATCATACTATTAAAGGGTAATACAAGGCAATCAGAAAAAATAGAAAAAGTGGAGATTTTTACAATAGAGAAAAAATCTGGAAAAGTGCAAGGATTACCTAGTCCATTGAGAACATTGTCTTTGTCATTCATTTATCCATTTCAAATTGGAAAGTTGCCTTAACTGCTCTGAGGGCATTGCATATATCATCTTACGGTTGAATTAAAAAATATTTGTCTAATTATTCAAACTCCATGGTCTTGAGCATCGTACTTAAAAATTAGTGCACACATTGTGAACTGATTTCATAGAAACCAATGGTAACCGATGCTATTGTGGAAAATGTTTTTGGTTTGTCTTTTGTGTTCACATGCACAATTTCAGTCTTGTTTGTTCACAAGTTTCAAAAAGTATTATGAGGAATAGACAGTGTTGTGCTGATGCTTTTAATTTTATATTAATGTGGTTGCAGTAGCAATTGAAGCTCAATGAGTATTGATGTTAGTAATTTTGTGCATAAGCCTATAAATATGCACAATCCTATTAAATATAACTACATAAGGTTAATAGTGTTAAATACTGTATGTGCAAAATATTTTAACACATTGTCTCTAGAATATATTATATTAATTATACTAATCTGCTTCTTTGATCAATTCATTTTTGGTGCCATTATTTGAGTACATATAATTCATGTAATGGAAGGAGTAGCAATAGAGCATTGATTTATCAAATTCCATAAATGTAAGTTGATTCAAAATGGGCTAAGATGGGTTGATTTCAGTTTTTTTAAAATTCCAATCCCGGTTTTTAATTATTTTTTGTTGATAGTCGATTCTGAGGATGTATCACTGGAGATTCATTTTAGAATTTAATTTCATTCCTCCAAGAGAACTATAGGAATAGAAAACAATAAATGATAATATACCAGGCATATGCATCCAACATGTCTTATCTCATGCACCAGTTTTTGAGCCATATCAAATTGAAAAAAAAAATATTTTTGCTAAAAAATTTAATTAAAAAATTTCTAGGTAAAACAAAATAAACCATAGAATTAGATTAAATTAATCTTGATAGGATATAATGTGCATAGTGCTTTGATAGAAACAAAGGAATGGGAAAATGCCTCTAGAAATTTGTAATATATGATCACGACTCATCTCATCCTCCTCATTGATTCTTATGGTAGATCAACCATAAGCATAGAAATTCATTGGTTGTTTTAACCAAAGTGCATGCGCGTGCAATCCCATGAAATTCAAAGCTTTGGTTGAAACTGGAGACAGTTATATAGGATCAAAGATGCCAAGGACTGAGAATTTTTCCTTACTTTTATGGGTAAGCCAACACTTTCTTTGTTTTCAGACAGCCTCTAAACTATTTTCCATTTTAATTTTTTTGATTCTATCAGGTCGACTTTAGAGATTTCAATTCTTTGGTTCTTGATTTCTCTAAGAATTAGTGGAATTGAGAATTGACAATCAGAATTGACCCATCTTTAAAGAAAACCTAGACCTCTCTTGTATTCATGAAGTGATCTTTAAGCTGTATTCTGGAGTTTTTGTAGAGGTTTTGCATCAAGCTCCTATATATGTATAAATTTTCTCAGAAAATAGAGGGATTATCATGAGAGAGATTTTCCGATTATGAAAAACACCTTTGACATTATTTTGTTGGTGCCTAATAAGTTACATGTAAAGTGCACCTTTTGAATGAAAGGATTTGTGTTTCACTAATTTCTCCACAAAGGTATTCCAGGATATGAAGGTAACATCAGTCAATAGGTTTCATCTTAATATCTGAATCACTTTTTACTCTCTCCACTCATATTTTTGTTCTTGTAACACATCAGATAAATCACTGACATTCAAATCTAGTAAGATTTATTCCTCACAACGAGCACTGTCTTTCCTATGTGGTATCAACCTAATGAATATCCCTTTGAAAATTTAAAAAAAAGAGAACAGAATAATGCTTTTGCAAAACAAACCTTGCACCTTTATTCACAATGTTCAGGGAAACAAACTGCTCCTGACACATGCAGAAATGGAAATACACTTTTAACTTTGGAAAAAACTATTAGCATCATCATTGATGCAACTGCCCCTCAATTTTCTCATTACAATTGTTTATGCTGACTGGGCTGTACTTCATTTTGAGTGGATTTGATTAGTGGATGCGTTGATGAGAAGAAACCACAGGTAAAATCCCAACTGCTGGTATGAGGAGTAGGCTAAGATATGGGGCAACTTCGGGAAAAAAATAAAAAAAGGTCCCATGATGAAGTATATATCAGAGCTGCACTCCATTCCAGGTGCTGGTGTGAAATTTAAGTATATTTTAAAGGCCATGTTTTAAATTATAACGAATTTACTTCATTAACTCTATATTAACACTTAAACTGCTTTCAGCATCAAAGAAAGGTGTACAAAAAACAAGATCTTTAATAAAGGGTATTGAAGATTAATTGATAAGTTTTTTACTCTTTTAACTTCCTTTATAAAATTAGGGTTCATCTTATATGCTGATAAATATAATATTTGATTAGTTGTTGTGTTTCAACCATCACAGCAAAAGTCACTGAGGCAAGAATAGAGTCATCTACTTTCCTCTCTGGTTTCATATACTGAATTCTAAAACTTCATAACCTTCGTTGCATCATGCATGAAGTTGGTTTTTTAAAAGCATTCATCATAGTGGTAGATGAGGCTGCATGAGAGAGGAATATTAAGGAGGGGAAGGTTAAAGGAGAAAGTCAACGTCAAAGATAATGTGAATTTGAATTCCTTGGGAAGCTCACCAATGGTGTGTGTTGTTATATCTTGCTAACTCCCCCTCTTTTCCACCAGTGCTTGAATTTATTTATCATCCACCAAAAATTTCCTTTCTTGGGTGGTTTTGAGAATAAGCATTTCTATGTTTTTAATCCTACTGTGCTATGCTACCATGCATCAGTGTGACTATATCACCTTATTTGTCATTATAGCAACAGTCATAGGAGGTGCTTTACGATAGCAGATTATGTTGAAAGTAGGAAGCTGTGTAGTACAAAAACATTTGTGTAAAAATGAAATAATTAGGTTGAATAAAATACTATGATATAGTAGAATGTTAAATATGTAAGCCATGATGAGTCATTTCAGTGTTTCTTTCATTAAGATTAAAGCATGAACTTAAAATCATTGAAGATACCTTGATATATTCATAAATTATAGTGGTCACAAAATGTTACTTCAATTTGTCTCATATTTTAGTATGCATTTATACTGCAATGTGCTCACTTAATTTGCATGAGTAATTTTGGAGGAAGATTTCCAGATAAATTCAGTGGTAGTGTATAAGTTAAAATCGTTGGAAAAGAAGTGTAAAAACTCAGTAACTCATTCTAAGTTGCAAGTCACTGTGCCCCTACCAGTGCCAAATTGAAGTTGTCCATGCAGTGCCCTTTTTCTTGTCCATGTTTTGCCAATGTTCCTTATATGTACTTCATTCATTATTTTCATGTTCTATTATAAGCTAATTAAATTTTTGAAAGAAAATGTAATCTGCAGTTAATGCAATGTTTGCAAAGCGTAATGTCATGTATAGTGTTTGTCTTCAATGTCAGCCAAGTATTTTTCTTGAGATACAATTTTTAATGCATAGTGGTCAATTGTATAAAATGAAAAATTTACTGGTATTTATCATTTTAAAATTTATCAATGTTAAAAATGTGCATACTAAAATTTTTGTGACCTTGAATTTTCCAGGCTCAGGGTGCCCTTAACAATTGTGTATTGGGCAATACCACAATTTTTGCTGAGTCCCCTGCAGAGTCTGAGGTTCATTCGTTGCTGCAGCACTTGGGTCATGGGGCACAACAGCAACAGCAGCAAGGGGGCAGTTCTACGCCTTGGGGAATCCGTGGTGCTGGAGCTGCCCCTCAAGTTGTTGCCCCCAATCCCCAGGCTCACTTTGCTCCAGTTGCTCCTAACTCTCAATCAGGTCAACCCCCATCAAAGACAGCTTCTGATGCGTGGAGTGGTGGAGGAGGCAGTCAGCTTTGGCCCTCCCCTTCTGCTTCCTCCCTCTGGGGTGCACCCCCGTTGGATGGGGGCAATGATCAACACCGTGCTACACCATCCTCACTTAATTCCTTCCTTCCTGGAGACCTTTTGGGAGGGGAGTCCATGTGAAGAGGCAGTGCCAGAATGTAAGCTTCCCAAGGAGCACGCTTAATGCCCAGTGGTGGGCCTTGCTGTGAGTATGAGAGCTGCTAATCTCAGTGTTTGAATTTGGTCTGAAATTGTTAAACCATTACAATATTGCCTCTGTTGGACATGTACAATTTTGATTCCCGAGATCTCACATGAGGCTCTTTGGTGACTTGGCTATAAATGCTGGGTTCCTGAGCTCTAGGGGGCTTGGTCATTGATCAAACATATTTTCCATACAACTGTGCTGTGACTTGTGAGTGGCTTTTAAAAAAATGTGACTTCTCTGATGTTGAGTGGGAACTGTCTCTCTGTATCCTGCCATTACTGCTGCCATGGCATGATGCAAAATTTTCTGATTAATCCTACCATAGAATGGGAGGCATTTCATTGTTTTAATGCTAAAGCCTTGTGGTGGTAGCACTTATATGCTGGTTCCAAGAGATAAAATGCCAATTATAGTTGTAAGTGAGATGAGATCTATTGTGAATTAATTATGAATGACTGTGGTTTATGGTATGTACATTTTGTGCTTAATTTTTGCCAATATTGTACCAAAAGATAATGTTTACCTAGATTAAGGTAAGTTAAGTCAATAGATAGTAAGTGCATAAAAGGAAGGTGAATTCACTTGAATGGGGTGTACTTTCAACTGCTCCAGAATCCTTAATGGTAGTGTATCTGCCAATGAATGTGATAAAAACTGTGCAAACTTGTCAATTGAGAAAAAAAAATAAAATAAAAAAAATACAATTTGCGGGTGTCAGATGAAGCAGTATGCTGAGTGCAGTGCATATTGGGATGGGTTGTGGGTAATTGAGCGATGGAGGAGAAAAGGCAGCATCTGGTGTTTGTCAGTGGTGCTACTGCTGCTTAACTCATGGAGATAAGAGACGGTGAAGAAGTGCATCAGTGATACGTACACACATCTTGGCTGTTCGATAAAAATATATATATAGATATATGCATATATATATATAGATTCAAACACACACATATATATACATATATATGGA
This sequence comes from Calopteryx splendens, assembly GCA_002093875.1. Lineage (NCBI taxonomy): Eukaryota > Metazoa > Arthropoda > Insecta > Odonata > Calopterygidae > Calopteryx > Calopteryx splendens. Next base: position 663,434 of record LYUA01000674.1, read on the forward strand.
AAAGAGTACAAGTGTTCAAGTCATTTTGAAACCTCACTGCTCGAAAGCTTTGATGTTAGGCATGTGAGGTTCACAGTCCATCCTTGCCTTTTGCTTTTTTGATTATAAAGAAGTCTGGAAATACCTCTGTGACCATTAATAGGTCTTGTGATGCATTCATCAAGTCTGGACTGGGCAGGCAGTGTTCACTATTTGAACCACCTATTTGAATGTGAGCTCAGCTTTAGTAGATTAATAATATTGCACAAATGGAAGTTTACAATAACCAATCACTTTTCAAAAAAATAATAATCCTTACCAATTAGTATTTTCCTTACTTTTCCAGTATTTTGTGATGAAGTGCCACTTGTGTTTCATAAATGTATTTAAGGGAATCTTAATATCCCTTTGATCAGGAGAGAGTTATAAATTTATAGAAAGTAAAGGATGAAATGAGCCATATCAATTGTCAAAGAAGAATTGATGATTCGTACTGCAATGTTATGACTACTAAGTGAGATGGTATCAATGAAAATGTCTGCCAAATGATTTTAAAATTATAACAGGTGACTCTCTAGTAAGTGTTAAGTGTGAAAAATGACCATGTTGGAGATGCCTAAGGGGGATACCTAATGATTTGCAATCCGGCCTTGGGTGTTACTGATATTTCTTCCAGTGATCTAATATGTAATTTAATAATAAAAGTTAACAGATGTAAATTAGAGCATAGAATTAGTTATAAGTTGGCTTCAAAGGAAGTCCAGAAACTGAAGTTGTGCATTATTTTGTTGTGTATACTGCCTTGAGTGTTAAGATGGGTTGGGCTTTTAATAGGATCCCTTCTTGTAGCTAGTATGTGATATATAGAGATGTTTGGTGGTCATAGGAATTGGTTGTCCCTAAGTAAATAAAATTGGGAAAGTTGTGTAGAATTAATTTTTCTGGTCAGGTGAAAAAACTGTTAACTCTTACTCAGCTATTTTTATTTTGGATTGATGGATGTAACTCACTATGGGTTGTTATGTTATTGCCACAATATGGTTTGATGGGTTTTGGGAAAATAGCCATTATTAAGGTTGTACCCATGCTTACATAGACACTTGATTTTTATGAAAAATTATGAAAATGTGCCTGTCACTTGTGACTTATGTGAAAGGGAATATATATATATATATATAATATATATTTAGTTTTAACTCAAGAGGATAAATTTGGAGTGGTCAAAGAGAACCCCTCCTTTCTTTTAATTTTTTACTGCCTTTGATACTTGTGATGTCAAGAGTTTCAATTTGTCTGTAGGCATGGTTGCAAGCCTTAATGTGGTGCATGAATTGCACATAATGATACAATTTCCCAGGATATCAAGTACTCTTTGTGAATGTTTTTGAATATGTTTCCTTCCCCCATCTCAAGGTCCATTAAGGGATCGAAGTTACTACTTGTCGCCTTGTTGGAATCTTGCATGGTTTGATGTTTTTAATGTATGTGTTTACTAAGTCAAGATGTGTGATTGCTGCTGTGTTTGTGTAATTGATTGCTCATAAAAGTATGCGTGTGCCTATGTGTGCGTGTGTATTTTGGGTGGTGCGAGTGAATGTTGTGCTGCTAATTTGAGATAACAAGGCAAATTTGTTCTATATTATACTACTTCTTACCTTTATCTTTTTTGTGTATTGTGCCTGGACATGTGACATTGTATATGAATGGCTATTTAATAATGGAGGATATTTAAGTTACTTGGGATCTTTCCAATATATGCAATCAACTGTGACCAAAAGTTGTTAGTATGTGTTATAAACCTTTGCTTGGGTCCCAAGTGTGTAGTATTAGTTCAATTTATCTTATTCTGTGCCCCCTTAAAGTCATTTGACAATAGTATTGTTGTGCAAAATAACTACCATAGGATTGAAAACGACCTCCATTGTGGGCTGAAAGTGGTTGTGGCTCAAGAATGCGTTGAACAGTGGCCTTAAGGCATTGGCCATAGTCACAAATTATGGTTCCAGTGAGAATTTGGGTGAAGAGTAATGTCCATTTTTTTCTTTTTTTATACAAATATATATATTGTTGAATTACAGCATCCAACTTTTCTCCTTCCAAAATGTCTGCCAGTTCATAGAAAGTGTATAACGCATTAGCTGGGAAGAATTGTATATGTATGCAAGTTTTTAATAATGTGAGGTTGTCAGGTCATACTGTATCTTTAGGAAAATGTATGTATAGCACATTTACCGTCCTTAACATAACCAACACTTAACTATTTTTATGCCATAAACAGAGGATGGCGGCCTTCTGGAGACATTACTGCTGATGCAAAAGCTTTGGGGTAGATTCCATAGATTGTCTTCTCCAATGGATTTTTTTTCTTTCTTATCAAATGAGGGTTGCACATTCTTTTGATTATTCTATTTTTCTTTATTGCATAAAGGGAGGTTAAGATCCCAGCAGGAGGTGCTTTTAAGCCGAATGTGGCAATAATTCTCTCATTGAAGTTAAATGTTTGATGCTGAAAAAGGGTGTTAATGATTGCCACGGTGCAATGTGGTTCATTTCTGAAGATTGAGTTGGTTACATTTCATCAGGGGCTCATTATTATATAAATCCTGGAGATCAATTAGTAGTTAAGTGCCATTTTGCTAGTTACCGCCATCAAAACCTGATTAAGAAGGCTAATTAACATAGTCATGAGGAGTGCAGTAATGGGTTGAAGTACAACTCTCAAATTTTGTTGTTAGTATGGTTCCTTATTTGACCCTTTGATTTCTCACATGCAGGAATGCAACATCTTCCTTACCAAAAAGTATGAATCAAATCAGTGCATTGAAATGGGACTTCTCCCTAGAAGTTAGGAGAGAAAGTTCTCAAATGCAGTTGCTCAGTAAATTTAATTGGGATGTAGTATCCTTAACCTGTGAAGTCTTCTATATTAACTGTTCTACTCGGTGTTACTCAAAACAGCTTTGTAGTACTCCATGAGAAGGATACAGTGGGGAAGTGATATCTATTTAAGTAGCATTTCTAGTGACGTTTAAACCTAACCCACCTTCAATTCTGCAACCTGTGAGTGGTCTCCGAGTACTTCAAGGAATGAATTATAATTAAAAATATATATTCCAGAAATTTTCCGCCCTTAATGCAGGAAATTCCGTAGAACACCATGAGAGAATTGGGCAATTTTAGGAGTTAACCTATTGTGAATGAAGCTCATTAAAGTGGGAGGTGCATTGTTTAATACCAAAGATAAGAGGTTAGACCTCAAAAGTCTCAGACTTCATGCCTGCATCTAATGTGCAGGATGTCAGATCAAATCATATTTAAAAGTGATTCATGAAAACTTGTCGATAATTTTGTGTCAAGTGTGAAGAAAGCAATTTTCCAGGTGGACCATCCTAGTTAATCATCCTTCTTCCATGCATTTTTAGCTTACTAAAGTACCAAAACTAGGATGTATTCCATTTTATGAGGGGTTGTGAATTAAGGGGTGATAGTTTAGTTTTCAAGTCAGAAGGTGTTTTCTAAATATTATTAAGCTATCCAAAATCTAATGGGCACAAGGATTGAAACTTAAGAAGTACTCAAGTGCCTTGTGTTTTGACTTTTGTTAGGGTAGTTGTAATTGTGCAATGTTTCTAAAGAGTTACTTACAGCGTAATAATGTGAATACCTTGGTAGTGGGAGCTTAATGGACATGAAGTACATCGGATTGATGTAGTGTACTGCCAATGTTAAATTCTCAGGTGGAGGTGCTGTATATAGTTGTTCAATGCTTTGTGGGTGTGGGTACCTGTAACCTATATTTATTAATTTACTCTTCCATATAGTTTACCTCATTTTCCCAGCCACTTCTCCTATTGAGGTATTAGGTGGGTAGTATGAGCATCTGTGAATGCATTACCATTTCTCTTTATGGTGTGAGAAGGTCTGTGTATTTTTGAAATTTCAAGCAATCATCCTTTTATTATTGCTCACCAATTTTGGAGTGATTGAAAATTGTTGAGGCATATTGTGTTGTGTGTATTGTGATGGCAAGATGACAGAGTTTCTCCAGTTAGAATATAGTAAAAGTTTGATGTAAAGGTTGATTAGTGGGAGTTTTATAATGAATGCTATTTGTCCATTGCTTAGGCCATGCTTCTGTTATTTTGATTGACCATGGTGATATTAACTGTTCCTTATTGCCAGAAAACTTTAAGGAAAATAACTTGTATGGAAGGAAATATTCTCGAAAATTTTGCTACTGTGCCACGGTGGGAAAAGAAACCATTTTAGAATTTAACGACTCAATAATTTTCTGCTAAGTCAAGGAGTGTAACCATTGAAAAAATGGATGAAAGCTGTGCCTTATGGGTAATTGGACCTATTCTGGGGCTACTTATTTAATCTCTTTTTCGTACTTGCCCTCTCTTTATGAGTCAAATACATGAGAATAAGTCAAGGAATCCCAGATTTTGAAATTCCCTTTGCTCGTGCATTGTTAGACTTAAGTTCAAATGGCATTCCAGGATAGTAAATGACTGCAATGGGCTTGTCACTCTGAATTGTGTACCCTTCTTGTGGCCTTTATGTACTGGAAGACATTGTTTGACATATCCCACCTTCCTTTTTTATAGTAATTTAAAAGTTTTCAATTCCATTCATAACTAAAGCCCATCATCACTGCAGTCATTCGCATACATTAGTTTAAAATTTGGATTTTTAATAATTGAACAATAAATGGAATCTTTTGTTTTTTAAGCTCAGGAATGCAATGCAGCCTTCTCAAGTTTACGTGACACTAGTCATGCCAATAAACATCCAATACTTTCTTTATGCCTGGTCAGTTCCTTTCAATTTTCATTTTTGAAAGTATAGTGTTGGCAGTTGTTCATTGAAGTGAATGCTCTCTCGGCTCACCCTCAGGTGAAGAAATCGAAGTACCATTTATCTTCTTGGTCTAATCTCTCAAAAGTGCTTCAGTAAATCTGATAAAAGTATACCAAGCATAGTTAAATAAACCTTTCATGTTTGGTATCATTTTTTTTGTGGAATATTAAAGATACCTTGCCTTCAGGGATTAATAGGACTTATTACATATCACAGTTGCCAGTTTTTATTGGCTCTCTATTATTATTTGACTAATGTCTTTGATTGCCCAGATATCCTATGTGCTCTATTATCCATTCCTTTTGCGTGCGTTTTTTTATATCAGCTTTTTTATTGGGGCTTATATTATCTGTAATTTTGGTGACACTAATGCAGCTTGGCAACCATCAGGAGCACATTATATTGTTAGGTTACAGTCATTTGGTGTAGACTTTGTGCCAAAAAGTTGCATTATTGTAGTTGCTGCAATAAATCCATCATTAATTCTTACAAAAAAATTGAAATCCTCTTATTCATGTTCATATAGTTCATCCCAAATGCATTTCAATGTTGTCACAAGTAAGATCTCAGTGTCTCCATTTACTCACGTGATACATGCAATTTAAAAATAATTTGTCCAACTGAGGCATTGGTTATCCAATGCTTCGAATGATATCAGTAAGCCTGAAAATTCTTGCATTAAAGGCTCTTTGGACTGATTTAATTTCAGTTCTGAGAAAATATTCCCTCAATTCTCAAGATCGGTAAGGGAAATAGGTGGTGTCCTTGTAGAATAGGTTACCTCTTGAAGTGGTGCTTTGTTGGTTAGACAACTCAAAAGAAAACCTTGATTGTGATATTTCATTGTATGAATACTGAGTGTTGTATGTCCCCTATGCAGTTTACTTTCTATGAGCTCGGTGTGCACTCTTAAGAGCTCCTATATGGACAAGTTGGGCTTTTAAATGGGTGATAGGTAGTACCTGAAAATGTAATAATTATTTAGTCCTTAAAATTCTGATGTTCCCAAATTCAGACCTCAACTGCTGTCCTGCCAAGTACAAAGTGTTTAATTTGGCAGCCAAATGTTGCAATAATATTAAAAGTACATGAGGTGACTTGCAAACACTTATTATTTTGAGGCTACAAGGTCAGTTCACTTTTTCTATGTGTATTGTGAATTGAATTTTTATAAGTATATTCCTTATCCAAGTGATTTTTCTATATATTTCCAAGTGTTTCAGAAAACTAATTTGGTTTTATTTTTGTTTTTGTTGTTTCTGGCAGATAAATGTATATTCAATCGTTAGATTAAACCAAATAAACAAGACTGCTTTGATGAATCACTGTGAAATTTAATACAGCCATATTGTAATTTCAGTGGAAAAATATTTTTGGAAACTGTCTCTACAGTTTTCATGACTGAATCTTAAAAAAAATCTGTGGTGTCTCATTCTTGTCATCGTTTTTTTTTTCAAATATTTACAAAACAGGTTGTAGCTGGGCTTAAATGATTAATCCTAGACCTGAACTGTAGACTGAGGATTATTTTCTTGTTAGGGTTACTTCATGCTTTATCTACAGCTGTTTTAAAGCACCAGATATGATTTTCATTGGTTGCAATTGAACAGGAAAATTATCTGTTTTAAGAGTGTAATGATGGCAAGAAAATGTTTGGTCACATTAGCAGTATTTTGAGTAATAATCTCATTTGCACGTACAGCTGTTATCGAGGGCTAACATTAAATTTGCCCCAGGTTTCTTAGCATTATCGCCATCATGGTGTTGACTACTAAAATGCGCTTCTAGGTTGGTTAATAGGTATTAGCATGGTTGTAAGGTATTGATTGATAAGGTGCTGTGTATCAATGACTCTTTTGTCTTGGGCAAGTTCCTGTGTAGAATTGTTCTCATTTTTCTTTGGGTTTTTGTTTAGTATTGTTAAAATATGATTTAGGTAAAGCTATAGAAACTTTGTTATAATTTTAGGGCTTAGAATTTAGCTGTTGCTCACATTATTATTAAATCATTAGGGCATTTTTACTTTCCAAAAGTTTGAATCTCTTTTCTCATGTTGTTAAATGTTCATGTTTAGGGGTCCATTGATTTTTTCTTATTTTCAATTGACCATGAAATTAAGTTTTGAGAACAATTTTTAAGTGCCAAAACAATTTTAGTCACACTAAATATGTAAACTACAATAGTCTGTTTTTATGTACTCTTATTGGTTTGTTATGGCTATTGTCCCTCAGAACTTTGAAGTAATGTGTATTATCATTGCCCATAAGAATTATGGACTCCAAAATTTTCTATTTTCGAGTTCTATTGTATAATTATACTTTGGTTGTAAGCGTTTAGTAAGGTAGGAAATTTATAAAGCATTTTCGCAACACTTTGGAATTTGATAGAACTATTTTAATGCAATATTCCTCTATTGCAAATGTGTCAAAAGTTATTTTTATGTGGAATCAGTTTATTTGCTTAGTTTGGATATTTTATCAAATAATTTTGTAGAATGAACAATAGTCCCAGCTTGCTTTTTTTCCCAAGTGATGGGATATCTTGATGTGGTCTTCGAAGTTATGTCATAATGAATTTTAGGTTACGACCTTATTGAAATTTTAAAATAATGTTATTTGCTTTGTTTAACTTGTTTTCTTATTTTTTGCAATGTGTCTGTTACCTATTGAGTTGTGCCAGTGCTACTCATAGAAAATATTTCAAAATCAAAACCAAAAGACAGTAGCTGTTTTAGCTTCCATTGCTTTACATTGAGCTTATTCTATCCCTTTCAATTGCACTGGCATTGTTAGCAGTTACTGTAAATGTTTGTGCAAAATGCAAGGGATGTGTGAAATGAAACAAATATTACAAAATGGAGAAGTCCATGAAAATGACAAATACCATGTGGTGCAAGTTCAGATATCAGAATTTTACCTTCACATATTTGTATATTAAATAATATAAAAAAAAGGAAAAAAAAAATGTTGATTGAAGAGGTATTATGTATATACATGTTGAAAAAGTATTTGCTCATGGCGTAGACTGTGTTCACAAGTCTGTGTGATAACTTCTCAACTATGATCCTATCCTTTTCATATTCTCCTTGTAATCTACTTTGCCCTGCAATAGCGGTGAAAAATCATAATAACCATTTACTCAGAATTCCTTCAATTTATGGTATTTCTGTTGCTTGTATACAGTGTTATAAATGAATCAATGTAATCATGATTGCTTTGTCATGTGTCTGAATATAAATATATTATATATATAAATATATAAATGTGTACATTCTGATGTTGTAATGTTGAGGTAGCATTATGTAATACTATTGTACTGCTATGCATTTGGAAATGATAAAGCAAATATCTTTGAAATCAACCATGCAAGAATCCAAAAAATATAATAAAACTTAAAAAAAAAACATCTGCTGCTTGTCCTCCATAATTATGGGTGGGGGACAAATTGTTGTATCACCAAGCCACTTTGAAGGCTAGGGAGCTTTGGTTTAGGTGTAAGGTATTGTGTGGCAGGTGGATTCCACAATCTTTTTAAAGAGTGAACTAATTCCCTTGGAATCAACAAATCGCTCAGGGCATAAGCTTTCATGTGATCTGTTTGGGGAAATTATATTTGAAAGATTAAAGTCATTTTAAAAAATAAAAAAATTAGAAACGGCAGACAAAATGAAATTCCTTGTTTTGTTCAAATCAAGTTTGAAACTGCAACATTTAATTGGATAAGAAAGAATAAGGAAATATAGCATCACATATGAATCCACTCTGTGTTCTGTATGTAATCTCAAATTGCAAATTTGACCACCTCAAAGTCTTTGTAACAGAAAAACTTGGCCTAACTAGTTATTAGTTTCTGGTCTCAAATCAATTTGGATATGGAGATAAAGTTCTGTCTCGAGCTTTTTTTATGTCATCTACTATGTATGATATAATGGAGTGAGGGGGTAGCTGGGACAAGTGGTGCACTGCTTACTCCCCCTTTAAATTGCTCTTAAAAGAAATAAAACCAGTGCCTACATTAAAAAATACCTCCCCTTTTCCTAATCCTTTGCTTCTTGCCCCCTGGTTGGTTTGAGGAAGTGGATTGGTGGTGCATTTACCATGTAAGTTGATCTGAAACACATCTGAGTAGGGTAAGAAATGCTACCAACTTAACCAAGTACCTTAAAACCCTCAATCTCCTGAAAAATCTTGCAAAGCAAACTTTGACTAGGCCATTCTTGTTTACTTTTTTGCATTTTATGGAGCAGCATTCAAAAGCTGATCCAGAAATGGTTAATGATGGCAATAGTATTTGTTAACCTTTTAGCTTAAGCTTGCCCTGAGGAATGATAAATGTGTGGGCACTGTATCAGCTCAGGGGACCAGGGTGGCAAGCCAAATGTCAAGGGTGATAATGCTATGTATCAAAAATTGTTTCAGATTTAACAAGATTTTTGATTTAAATAATGAAGACAGAGTGCTTTTAACAATTTATTTATATCCTTTATGTAAGACCAGTATGCATTAAATAAAAGTTGTCCTCAGTGTCCACATGCTTTTGATTTCACTTCCGAAAGGAAACAGTACGCATGTAGCATTATGCAGCTTTTTAATTGCAATAAAATTACCCAATCTGAAGAGCTATAAAAAAAAACCTATAATGGTAACACATTTGCAATTTTAAAATTGTTTTAGAATTTAAAACAAAATATATTTTCTTCAAGTCAACAACTTCCTTTGATTCCTGGGGAATCCTATAATGCATTTATTGATTGCCCCATTGGAAAATATCTTTTTACAAAATAAGGCAGGATATTTTTCAATTCAAAAAACCATAATTATTATTTACAAAATACACAGTTTAAATGTACAAATGGTAGAATATTCACAATTAGTCTGCTGCAACATCCTATATTTATACAATTATTTGAATTCTCAGTTCCGTGACATCATGATCACAAACGGAAATACCTGCAGCATACATTTTCAAGGTAATGCTTGTTTTAAGCATAATATATTTTACATCGAAATAGACTAACCTCAATACAATAGACTGGTTATTCTGAAGTATTGACTTTTACCTAGTTGTTGTAGCAACACTGGAAAATCCAGATAGAGAAGGAAATGATGCATTGCCACTAGATGGAAGTGCAGGAAAATTTGCTTCGAGGGCATGACTTTTACGGTGAAACTCGAGGTCTTTCACAGAAAGAACTTGTCCACAAGAAGTGCAACACTCTAGCCCCCATCTCTTCCAGCCATGGTGTTGGGGTAATGCTTCTTCTTCATGGACTTTCCATAACTCCTAAATTTCAAAAAGTAGAAAAGTCATTTTTAAAATGTTTTTCAGGGATAAAAAGTCATTCAAAAGTAAACCATCTTATATAGCTTAATCTTTTATGCCTTTTCCATGTAAGTAATAATGAGGTGTGTGTTTGCTTTTGTTAGAGATGGCGTTTGGTATTATTACTATCCAAGCAATTAATAATTAAAATACAATTGGTATATGTTCAAGTGTGATTGAAGTGAGAATAAATTAGTGTGAAAGTAGTCCACCCCTAAACAGCAAGGTATCCTATTTTTTGGCACTTACAATCTTCCAAGATTTTTTCTAGATGCACATAACAACAAGGAGTGTTTTCAACTAAAGTAGTTACTAATTAAGCTGTTTAAGATTCAATGATGGAAACTAACCCGTATTAGAGTAAGGATTATGATGTTGATTTTGCCAACTATTTGATTGGATAAAATGTCTCAAAAATAAGGGTAGAAGTGTATTTTACATAAGTGAAACTTGGCTTTTAAAAGATACGAGATCATACAGGAAGTTCTTTTTCAAAATAAATATGTTCATGTTTTATTTAAAACTCAGTTTTTCACAATTACCACCGATGTTCTAACATTTGCCATAGCGTACCTCCAATTTTTTTACTTTTCAGTAGTCCTCTCCTGTCAGATTCTGCAAGTACTTTGTGACTCTTAATTTAATGCATTTCTAGATCACATTACGACAGAAGTTGAAACTTGTGTCCATATGACTCCTGAGCAAAAATTCCAGTCCCTCAAGTGGCATCACAAGGAATCTCCAAAGCCATGCAAGTTCTTTCGACACAAGATCATGGCTACAGTGTTCTGGGACCATTATGGCTCTTTGTTGAGTTCATGCCCCATTATTCAACAATCAATTCAGATGTATTCCGTGAAAAGTTGCAGAAGCTGTGATCTATTCAATTAGTAGATAATCGAGTATGGGTGTGGTGCTCCTCCATGACAACCCATTATTATGTGGCAAAGCAGACCAAAAAGCTGTTGGATGACTTCAAGTAGGAAGTTTTTGACCTCCCATCGAGACCATACCTAGCTCCCAGTGACTCGCTTGTTTTTAGGTTTGAAAATATTTTTGGAAGGTCAACACTTAGCAAATGAGAATGAGTATTTAGTATGAAATTTAGTATGACAAAGTTGTTGCAGTATCTGACAGGAGAGTACTATCAAGTAGGTATCGAACATCAGGGAACTCTGTCTCTCTTAGCACAATGTTGCAAAGTGATCACGTGCTGTACATAATTGTGAAAAACATGTCTAGCATCGCATGTATTCAGAAATAAACGGCAATGCTGCCGTTCATTTTATCCCCATTTGGGAATATCTCCACCCCTCCTTGTAATGGAGGCACTCAAGTTCTGAGCTCACCCGAAAGGTCAGTGACAACAGTAAGATCTTCTGATTGGATAAAAGTTTCCTTATGCTTAAAGTGTACGTGAAACACAAAATTTGCTTTCCCAATTACAATCGCATTTAATTAAAAACAATATTTATTCCTGTGATTTGGTCATGCTGAAAATATTAAATCTTTAACCTTTTTAACTTTAAAGAAATGCACAATCAAGGGTAATTGAAACCATAACATTCTACTTAATCACAGTGGGTTGATTGAATGGAGGCATGGCAGTATATTTTCTGAAGCTTACGAAGTAAGACCATTAAATGTTCATGCATACAGATGAATAAATTTTTCACTAGTAATTACACAATATGTCAATTTCATTGCTTTAGTTTAACTGCATGAGAGTAGTTTAGCAGTAGTTAAAATTAAAGCATAAAATACAGTACAGCTAAAAACATAAAAGGGCTTGTTTGCATAAGCACAAAGGGTATTTATTTAAACTAGACTAACATTAATATATTTATTTAAATACTACTCTGTTATTAATTTTTATTGGCTAAGGGTTTTGAAAATAGAAAGTTACACATAATTATCTTTATGAAGTTAGTGGTGAAGTTTTATGCAGTAAAGAGCAGAGGGAATAAAATGATGTTGCTAAGAAGTTCTGATGCAATTGGATTGCAATCGAAGTCTCAGCTGGCTACCAAAATAATAAAGAACAATCTATTTTGCTAACATGCCTAATTTGAACTCTCTAAGCTTAAAAATAGAGCAAAAGAAATGCAGCACATTCTACTGGAATATAATATCAGCCTTCTTCAATCACAATTATACGTCAATATATTAGAAGTCTGACAACTTTTTGACACAAGATCTAATTAATTCAAACAAATGCCTGGGAGTGGATGTACCCAAAAAAAGGGAAAAGAATTGAATGCAAGAACTATATAACAATTACTATTTTGTCACATGCTTCCAAAGTACTACTATACATAATTAGAAATAGAATCAAAAGTAAAATAAAGGAATATGTAGGAGAAGTTAACTTAGGATTCCAAGAATGTTAAAGGACAAGAGAGAGGAATTTTGGCACTTCGCTTGATTCTGGAGAGAAGGCTGGAAATTAATAGAAAAGTGTTCCTCATTTTCATTGACTTATAAAAAGCCTTCGACAAAATTGATTAGAAAATTATATTTAAAACCACGAAGAGTAGTAATCGACTATAAGAAGGCTTATATTTTGGCTATATAAGAACCAAAGCACCTAAATAACAATATACAATAAAAATGGATGGACAATAAAATAAAAACAATAAAAATGGGTGTGAGAAAGAAGCCAAAATTAAGAGGAGTAAGACAAGGTTGTCCTCTATCACCAGATCTCTTCAACCTATATATTGTAAAAGTGTAACGTTCTTTTGTTCCTAGTGAACAAGATGTCCAGAACAATAAAACATTTTTTATTCTATATATTGAAGAAGTGATAATGGCCATGAGGGAGAAGACAAAGTGAATAAGGTGAATGGATGAAAGATCCATTGCAATAGGTTTACAGATTACATAGTAATCCTTGCGGAAACTGCTAAAGATATCAATAAAATGCTTGGAATTTTGTCCACAGGTATAGCAAGTTTGAAAATAAATGTGAAGAAAACCAAAGCAATGGTAGTCTCTAACGACAAGACTGAAACCAGGTTAATTTCATGTTGGGTAATTGGAGAATAAGTCAACTATATGAATTCTATTATCTATGGAGTATAATTATAATAGATGCACATAGGAAGTGAAAAGAAGGATAACATAGGCAAAGAAAGCATTCAACAGTAAAAAGAATGTTTTAGGAAAAAAGCACTTTAATTTGGAAATAAAATCTTTTGTAAAAACATTTATTTGGAGTACACTGTTATATGGGAGTGAAACCTGGACATT
>LYUA01000674.1:709650-719736 GCA_002093875.1 Calopteryx splendens
TTTTGGTATAGGCAGTGAGCACTCTATAGGGTCTTTACTCTATGATATTATGTTGATGTTAAGAGATTAGGGCTATCTTAATCTAGCTCTTCTAGTCTGGGTTTGTGGAATTCCATTTGAAATGGGCAAGTTAAGTATAAATTTCACATATTTTGGAATTGAGGCAGTTTTTCTACAGTTATTTATTGTACTTAATTTATCTCTACTCATATAATGCACAACTTGTTATTATATGTACAAATATGAAAAATTTATTATTTGTTGAGGCATATGAGGTTTAATTACTAGAGTTAATGAATTAGAAGTGAGAATTAGGATTGAAAATAATTTGGTTTGTCATTGTAAGGTACTTATTTCAAAGTATTAAGCGTGGCAATTGTTAAGGCCTTTGAAATAAGCCAAATATGTTAGCTTGAGAAATGTTAAAAAAGGTTGAAAAATGCTCCTTTGGAGTTTTTTTGCTGGGCAACTTATAAATTTATAACAAGTTATACATTTAAGCAGCAATTTCATGAACAAATTATTTGCTATCCAGGTAAACAGGGGTGTTGGGATACTTCAGCGTTGGAGCTTAGCCAACCTACTCCATTTATGATATCAGGATGTAGAGAAAAATTATAAACATACAGCATCAGACATGCTTATTAAATCTTGGGGAGGTTATACTGTTCAATCTTGGGAATCAAAATATATTTTTTGAATAAGCTTCAATGTAAGTTTTAAAATCTTTTATGCTCGTTTATGATACCAGTATTATAGGCAGTTGAAATGGGTTTTGATTAAGCATTCAATATTTTAACCCTGTTGGGTGTCGTTCAGGTTGTGAATCTGGAATATATCAATGTCTCCAAATGTCTTATACATTATTTAGCTGTTTCTCCTCTGTATACAAGTTACTCTGCTACAGATTATTTGTAGGAAACGCAATACTCTCATTCAAGAAATTTTGTTTTTTAGTTTCATCCAATGTTGATGTTTTTCAAATTAAAAGAAAATTATATCACCTTTCAACCATTATTGAAATCCCATTAAATTTTTCTGAAAGAATTAATTTTTGGTATTAATAGATGCCACAATAATTTTCCTGTGAGAACAATTTATGTACTTCTATTTTTAACTATGATCCATTTGAATTAGGAACTTATTTTGTTACATAAGTAAATAATCTCTGATGTACATAAACTCTTGAATTAAAAAAAATTAAGATTCTACTTCTAGGTTTCCTGTTAACTTTAGAAGGCTCAGTGAAGGAAGTAATTAAAATGTACATTATGTGCTTAATAAGATATTTTGCTTTATATTCTTGTTTCTAATTTCTCATAAATTTTTTCTGAGTTGCATAATACAAGTGCATAATATATTGCTAAATGTTATTTTTGAGGTAATTTTGTTGTCTAATGTCTTTTAGTGCTATGTTATGTAATATATTAATAAGTAATTTTATAAATAGGTTTGGCAAAATTTATTTTTCAATCCCTCACTGTTGTGTTCCAAGGTTAAAATTGATGATAACCATTTCTATTAATTAATTTGGCCTGTCGTTTGCATTATCGTGCTTATTGTTTTCAAGTCTTATATTTCTCTCGCTTGGTTATCGCAAATATAGTAATTTCCTCATAAGAATATGCATACCTCCCACAAAATTTCCTTGTAGTCTGGTTCGAAGGAATCAAGGTTTCACACGTTATGCTCTCCATCTTGCTCTGTATCTACAGTTGCCAGTTTTTCATTAGGTACATTTATAAAAAAATACATTAATATTAATTAATAAAATTTTAAGTGCCCTGCTTTGAAATCATTATGTAGTTACCCGTTGAATGTACAAAATTATCTATATGATGCCTTAAACTATCCAGTACAAACCTTTGTGCAACCAGTTAATTTGAGGTCACAGCAGGTTTACCAGATACTCATAACAAAATGTAGGATGAAATTTTAATTTCAAGACATAAGGAAATACTATTCTGCAAGAAAAAAAACAATGTATTTATATGCATATTATATTTACTTAAAATGTACCTACTAACCACAAAATCATGTTAGTTTCTTCCTGTTCTATTGTTTGAATACTTCGTTTTTAAACTCATTAAATTTACTCTCTTTTTAGAATTTTGGCAAATTTCATGAGTGAGTTTGGACCATGTAGTCCTTATACAATATGTATTGACCATGTGCTACAAAGATCACATAGCAAATGGTGGACTCTTCTTGATATTTTTATGGTGTTTCTTATTGATGAGCTGCAATATGACAATCATGAAATTGATATATCAAACGGAATGCAGGGTGGGCAATTGAGGGAGGTAAGAAAGAGATAGGATATGAATGTGGGTTTTGGGGAGAGAGAGTGGGTGTATTGGGGGAATGGAAAAGACCCAGGCTGTGGGTTAGGCGGCATGTGGAATTGAAGATAGATGAGGTATAAAATCACTCTTGTGGTCGTGATCGAGCAGATGTGTGGGAAATAATTACATTGAATTACCGATTTTGAAAAGGGTATCATTCTCCTCGATACATATAAGGATTTCTTGTTTATATATCTATCATAGTAAATGAATTTCTTGTGGAAAAGTACTAGGTTTACCTCATTGAATACCAGATACTTTCTTGAAGTTGTGCCTGAAATTACTAAATTTGTTATGTCATTTCTTAGGATGCACATATTTAAGACATTATGTTTGATAAATTAAATTTGTGTATTGTATCTTGAATAAAATACTAATGATCTGTTGAAGTTATTTATGGATTTTTTAATGTAGGCTTTTGCAGGTATATTAATTAGTAAAATTTGTTTTTCTGGTAATGCTGCATAAAAAATATTTGTGTGAGCAATAGTTTTATCTGTTGTTGGTGTCTTCAAAAGTGATTTTGATTTTGTGCATAGTGTTTCCTGATAAACGGTTGCTTATTTTTGGATTTTATACAGGACTTAAATTCATCGAAATGGCTTCTTATTGACGTAATGATGTCTTAGCAATTTTGTTTTTTTAGTTAAAATTCTAAACTTGACATTTTAATGTGCTCTTATCTAATATTTTGCCTTTGTTTTTATTTATCAAATTTCTTAAGTTTTAATATGTTTTAATGACTTTTTAATAGGCTGGGTGTGCCTGGTTTGCATACCAGCGTTTCCGCCAAGGCGCTGAGGCAGCTTTTGCTCCAAGCTATGAAGCTGATCCTGGTGCTGTTCCAGGTGGAAATCCTTACTCATCCTATCCAGAGGGCACTGGATATCAAGATCCTCCATTTTCTGGAAATCAGCCTAAAGGTTTGAAAGTTCTCTTCAGTCAACTTTGGAAATATGTCCATAAAAATATTTTAATTTATGTACTCACCTGTAGCCTTTATTTTTATAGTTTTATACTTTCTGATTTTTGGGTTGGGATGAGAAAATTAATGGAGCTGATACACCATTTCCTTACATGTATATCTTGTCTGATATCCCTTTTAGTATATAGACTTCTATTTTATCATTTAGGGCTCTTTTCTAATCAATATAAGTAACATACATTCTCTCTTTTAGTAGTTGGAAGTATAGTGCACATTATTTCATTGAATTTACTTTTTTAATTGTGTACGTTTAAGTAGAGACCCTTTTATTACTGGCATTTTTCCTAGTTCTAGATTTAAAGCAATATAATAGAAAAATTATGGAAAGAGCATATGTGGTATGGATTAGGGGCGTGAGGGCTGATGTATCGGCCTGCAGGCAGTAAATGTGTTAAGATTGTTTATGACCTGGTATCTTTTCATTAATATAAATTCTTTAAATCATAACTGGGTGTCATAGGCCTGCTCTCTATGCCATTAAGACTGTACCTTCTATTTTTGACTTAAATGCATGATTAAATAGATAAAATCACGAAAAATGGAAGTAGTTTTTCTGGAAAGTAAGTCTTGCTGATTTAAATGTATTTTAATGTTCCTTTGGTTTGGAATCAGTGTATGTGATGAAGTACAAAAATTTGCCCTTTGATGAGGTACAGTGAAAACATTTTAGACTATGCTTGCTAGAGAATTAATATCATTGCATTCTCCTCTGAAAATATACTTTGGTTGTTACCGCATTCATTTGTCTGCACATTTTAAGTGTAGCCACACTTAGCCATACTTCCATTATTATGGCTGAAATCATAAAAATTTATAATTTATAGGAGTTTTAAAAATTTTATTCAAAACTGCAGTGAAAATGTTTTGTGCCTTCATAGAATTGTTGAAATAGTAATTTGGTTTGAGGTATCAGATATGAATTACATTATCAAATTTATTTATCTTGAGCCCACTAGAGAGTCTAGTCGGTGTTGCATTAAGGAAGAGGGTTTTATCAATTGCCAATTGTAATGGTGTAATATTTTGAGTTTGAGAGGAAATCTTCAAATTATTCCAATGCTTTTCTTTGTAAAAATAAATATTATGAAAAGGCTCTCTTAGGATATATGATTTTTTTTCCTTAGGAAATTGGGTATCCATACGTTTGGATGAATGTCAAACTTATAGTGCCCGTAAAATCACCCATTTTATTGAATTCTCATTCTATCCAATTGGAGCAAAAATAAATGCCATGGAGTAAACTTTATTACTTCCCAATGGAAAGTGTAGTCAACTTAACATTCCCCTGATAATTTCCTCTAATGTAAAATTCTCAAGGCTATTCGTTACAACAAACCATCAAATATTACTGCTTTATTGTTCACTAAGGGTAATTATCATGATTTCAGCAAGTTTTTATGTTTGAGTGTATCTTTCGCAGCAGTTATATCACAACATAGTTGTTGTTTTTGCAGACGAAAACCAAAAAGAATATTACTTGTTGCTCCCGTGCTGAATAGCTGGACCAATGTTCACTGCAATTGGTTGTTTAGCATGTTTATAATAAATATATCTTTTCAATTACACTTGAGTGTCATAANNTAGCATGTTTATAATAAATATATCTTTTCAATTACACTTGAGTGTCATAATAAAATTGGTTTCTTAAAAAAAAACAATTTTACATGTCACCAATACGAAAAAGCATGTGACATCAAATACTTCAAATTGATATATTATTCTCCGAAGAATGTGATTTGGCTAAAATATCTTATATCATGGGTAGGAAGACGTTTTCCTTAGAAAACTCTTGAGACATGACCCTTTCCTGTAAATAATGATCATTATTTAATATGAAAATATGGTCACTATAATTTCCATGGCATAGGTAGGTAGTTACCTCATATATGATCACGTTCATAAGCAAGCATAACACTGGATTAGGATACAATTAACAAGTCCTCGTGTATGATCTATTTGTACAAAAATTGGTTGTATTTATAATAAAAACTGTCATCAGAACAAAATGATAGCAGACACTTCTAAAAGCAAATTTTCTTGTTTGGTAAATTTTATTCATCACAAACCTCCTAATGTGCTCATATATATCTAGATATGAGAACTTGACACTGCCCTTAAAATAAAATAAGATATGGATAACACAAATGCTTCATGTTATAAACTTAATGCAAGGTTCTCTTTGGCAATGTAGCCTCGTCACGTAATTACGTGTACACAACCAATGATAGGAGTTTACCTTGCTCTGACGATAGAAAATAAAGGTATAATAACAGTTATCATGTATACACCTCTACTAAATAATAAACAATGACCTTATTTCAAGTGTTTTTCATTTGGGTGCCATTAGGTTTCTTTTGTGATGACAGACAAACATATATGTATACATAATTAACGAAAGTGATGTATTGGCAGCTGAAGAAAGATCTATTGCACAACAACGTGCAAATGATGTGGAATAGCTGTAAGTCAGGAATAAAGCTAATTCATGACTATTTATAATGTTAAAAGAAGTGTACACTTGGCATTTCATTTGGAAATTTTCACTGTGCATGTTTACATTCCAATCGCAAGCTGTCACGGTGGTTCTCATTACATTTATTGTTGATGGAAATGTAACAGTGAGTGTAACCAATAAAGGCCTTGCAGTAACCTTATTTTTTGGCATTAAAATCATAGGGGCAATTCGTGGTTCTTCTGTAATTCTCGTACTATTGTAGGTCTCACTATAAAACGTACTTGTTGTAATGTGTTTGCACTGTATTATTTACACTATTATAATTATAACCAGGAACAGGAAATGTGGTCTATTGAGATTTATTTATGGGCAATTTATGGTTTTTGGTATGAATGTTAGAACTAAAATTTATTTCATCATTTCATTATATTTTAATAGATTCAATATGTTATGTAGTGTTAAGTGTGATTTGTGAACAATTGAGGGGTATTTAAACCAGTCAGTGTTATAACCAGCCAGAATTTTACCATGTTATAATTATATAAAGCCAGAATTTTACCATGTTAAGTATAGGAACATGCATGTTCCTATACTTAACATGGTAAAATTCTGGGAAAGTATGTTGACATTGAAGCTCAAATTATATCCTCCACACCCAGAATATTGACCAGGATTTCGTACTTTCATGAGCATCCTTTTACCATGCATTATCAGGTATCATTTAAAAAAATGATTAATTTCGTGATGGGTCCAATTTGTGAAGACAAGTTTGTGTTGATACATCATAATTGTTTTATACTTTTCCTGTAAAACTTATAATTAAGCTTTAGATAATAGTAATACTCTTTTTTAAGACACTGATAAATCCGATGGTTGCCCTGAAATTCAATGACATGGTACAAATTATATTTTTGGAATGTTTTTCATAAAATACTTGATTAGAATTCTGTTGAGTTTGTTAAATTAAATGATTTTGAGTATCACATAATGTTGATATTTTAAAAACTACATGCTTAAATATTTGCTCTTGATAGATTAATTTTTTATTTTGTTTTTGTATTTTGTCTTGTTGCTATTTATTTGTGTAAGTCATGAAATTTGTTATTTTTAGGTCCTGTTGGTGGTGAATTCCAGGCACCAGCTTATTAGAGGTTGTATAATATCCTCCTAAGGATATGACAACAAAGGCAAGATACTCTTGCTGTTTCTTTGATGAGTAAACATGAACAGCAGCATTTTCATTTTTTCCTTTATGATATTATTTACAACTTTCCTGCCATAAGTGTGTTACGGAGTATGTTATGGGCCAGTTTGATCTGAAGAATTGTTTAACAATGTCTGATGCTGGCAGGTATGGAGATATTTTAGAAGATAAAGTCAAAAATTAACTTACATTAAAATTTATAATTTATTTTAAGGTTATATTAATGAAAAATCATATTGTGTGCTGCATGGGTAGGCCGTAGATTAGTGCCCATAAATTGTAAACGTACCAACACTTGTATAGCTGATCTCTAATGGTACTCTAAGACAATGTGCTCTTAGCAGAGTATATGTTGTAAATTTGAGCATTTGTTTTGTATGTATCAATATAAATGTTAACATATCTTTCTTATGTAGATGTCTGTACAGATTAAAAACTGTATATTTTATTTTGTTGAAAGAAAAGGCACTGTGACTATATTGCACATGAAATAATGGGCCAGTATTCTACATGTTGGATATTTGTTTTTGTGAATAGGAAAGAAGCTGGTCCTAAATTTGTGTATTTAAATGATTGATCTCACAGAGATTCTGTGTCCACAATTCACAAGTAATAAATAGTGCAAGACCAGTTTTATGAAAATCTTGAAAATTAACATCCATCTGCCCATACTTCATTACAGTTAAATGTATTGCCATAATTATTTCATCAGATTTATGGCTTCAGTGTCAGGCAAGCCAAAATTTCACTTGTGAATAGGATGTGGAAGTGGATTAAGATATTTCATTGTTGTACAGAAACTAAGTTAATGTGTTTTAGAATCTGATTTAGATGGTGCTGTTGAACTTCCACCTAAATAAATAAATAATGGATATTGCAGAACCTATAAATTGGATTAATCCATGCCTATGGCATGCTAGTAAAATTTGGGAATAAGTCATTCCTTGGATACCTTAAAAAAAGGATAAATAATATAATAGAGAATCTATAACGAAGGGAAGGAGGTTTGAAGCACTTACCTAAAAATTTTCAGCCACTGTCATTGTTTTCATCAAGGGTGAGTGATTGTATGCTTGAGTTAATGTAAATGTGCTTGTGTGCGTGTGTGTGACTGTTATGTGCTTTCTAGTCATAGCATTATTCACAAAAGTGAGAAATGCTGTAAATATACTGTAGGCCAGAAAGGAAAAAAATCATTTCAGTTGTGTGCTTGGTTCGTATTTTGTGAAACACTGAACAGAATGGTCAAATTGTGAAATAATTACCTTTTTGGTTATTGTTGTTGTTGTTCTTATTGTCTGGCAATTATTGTAGAAGAGTTGAAAAGTATGATCTGAAGCACTCAAGTAGGGTCAAGCATTTTCATACTGTGTTCTAGTGAGCTATCTAAAATGTGGTCATTGGAAATATGCTTAGCAAGTAGTATTGCATGAGCAATATACACCACAAGTGGGTGTTAGTTTTAACTTGCCAAAGACAAAATGAAAATTAAAGAGTTGACAAAATGATACTGCAAGTTAAAGCAGAGAGTCTTTAAATATCCTTGATTTTTCTTCCTTAAATCTGTTGCAAACTTTCATCTATCAATGTATTGTAAAATAAAAAAGGTCTTCAGTGTTTCCATCAGGTTGAAATAATTTTTTTTTTTTCATTTTTATAAGTGTTCATCAACGGAATGCGTTGAAATCAATGGTATGCTCATAGCAATAAGTCCCTCATATATTATTAGTTTCTTTTTGTTATTATATTTTAATGATCTAGTCACAATTTGTTAAGTTTTGTTCCATTTGTGCCCCAATGGGTTAATGTTCGTTCAAGTTACACGTGTAATGTGTCTATGAGAGTAATGAAATCACCCAAGGTTATTTCCTTTAGTCTGAATGTTTTCCACTAATGTGATATTTGGTTGATAACTTAAAATGGCAATTATTGGTGGCATACCACATTCCAAAATGTACAATAAAGCAATTTCGGTAAATGTTATATTTGTTCTTCTTTATGCTTTTAGAATTGAGAGTTTAACCCTTTCTGAGCAAATTTTTTGTCTCTCACATTCTCCCCAGATCTTTATTTATTTAATGCAGGCAAGTATGACAATCGTTTGCTATTGCATGCTGAGAAAAAGTAAACATTACACTATCTGTTGGCCATAGTCAGTGCTACTTCCTTCTGTTATGTTGGCCCAAGTTTATATTATTGGAGCGGAAAAAAAATGTTGGATGAGGTCTGACCAAGGATTGGAAAGAGTTTAGGCTCTACTTGTGAAATTGTAATATTAGTCAGTTCATTTAATTTTATAGGCAACTTTGTTCCTTTTAAGGCTGCTGGTCAGGTTAATCTGGCATTGAGTCTGCCTGATAGCCTTAATGTTGTGGTTTGTATCCTGTTTCTCATTCTTGTCATTTAACCCATTTGCTGCCAGCCCCTTGGAGGTAGACATATCAATCTAGACTATTTTTGGGGTTAGTAGCCAATTGTTCATTATCCATTGTTAATTGTCTATTTTGCCATTTGGGCATTATTCAAAGTAAAGAAAGTGCACTGATAGCTTAGCACACAGGCAGTAAAAGGGTTAACGTAGTTTTTAACCCTTGGGAATGACCTTTAAATGGCTCTTGGTTTTAACACAGCACCAGTATCACAAACCAAAGGGAATGATGGTTTTACTTTGAAAGCCAAGTTATATTTCAAAATTGTTTTTACCCTGGTCCTTCAAGGTTATAAATTTAGGTAATATCAGTTGATTTGAAATATCAGTAGTGGTTTTGACCTTTGTTGTTGTTCTGAGTTATCTCTTTGAGGTGTTGAATCAAGCCATTAAGCTAAGCAAATTCAGTGACTCTAGATTAACTTAAAATTGTTAAAATTACACTTGTGCTTGTTTTAAGATTTGTTCTCATAATTCACAAAATATTCCATTGTGCCATTCAGTTCTTAATCAATTAGTCACCTGGAAGATGTCTTGTTTTAGTTATTAATCAGTAGAAAAGATTAATAATTGCTCTTATCTACCATCTGCCAAGTCAATCTGTTTGACATGACAAGTCTTTCAATCCGAAGTTTGGTTGACTGCAACCCAAGGGCTGCATATTCTAGG
>LYUA01000674.1:764806-777667 GCA_002093875.1 Calopteryx splendens
GGGGGGGGGAAGTGAAGGGGCAAAAAGGAATCTGGTGCGGAGGAAGAAGGTGGTGGGGAGAGGGTGAGAGAGACGGAGGGAGGAAAAGAGACGAGGCCGAGAAAGATGAGGAGAGGAAAGAGTGGAGGAGGGATGGGGGGATTATTTTGACGCCTGCCTTCGTCGCATGCTCGGGCGACGCATGTTCGACCAGGGATGCATTATTCCGATGTGCGACATTCATGCAATATCGTCCTGCCCTGTCTTGCCGTCGAGCAATGCGATGCCTCTTTCAGGTGTGGGATATTCCATTTTGAAAATCGACCCTGGAGATCAACGAGAATCGAGATAATGGAGATTTGTGTTATCCGATATGCTAATAATGCCGATGCTGCGAATCAGGATCGTCTCTATGGAGAGGAATAGGGAGAGGTGCTAATCGACGCATCGTAAATGTTATCATATCGCACGGCCATAATTTAAACTACGCATTGCGATGTTCAGTCATCGTCCATATACATCGCTATAGTTATATAATACATCGATTCCTTTGCAATATTGAATTAGCGATTTTCAAGCACACGGCCTTAACTCCGATCCGGAGGGATTGTCAAGTGTCATTATGCGGCGAAAATCTCTTCTCCTCTCGATCTTCGCACGACGGCGGCGGTAGCGGGATTAGAGCAAGTGAAATGAGCGCGGATGGGGAGGAGTGGGGGGACGCAGGCAGTGCGGGCCGCGTTGTTTGCTCGTGGAGGAAGATGGAGAGACTGGCATATGTGGGCAGGGCATGAGGAAAAAAGGCGTAATTAAGGAGACTGGGAAGGGGAGAGAAAGGGGGGAGCGTTGCAGGGAGGAGGGAAGAGTACTCTCTCGGTAGAAGAGTGGGGCGAGCGAGTAATTGTGCGACGAATGCCATTATTTCTGGATGCTGTGGGGGAGACGGGTTTTGCAATAGCGTGAGTAAGGGAATACGGTGAGATGGAGGTAGGAATGGACGTGAGGGGGGGGAGGGTGAGAGGTGTTGGGGGACGAGGAGAGGAATGGAGGGAGGGGATATGGGAGACTTGGCGTTGAGTGGAGGAGCATGACGTCAGGGTAACATGACATGAACTTATTGTTATTGATGGGAGCGTAAAGAACTCTCGCGAGCAATCATCGTTCTCAGGTAGCGATATTTCCCTCACCCCGTGGAAGAATCACCGAAGGACGTGAGCACTAAAGAACGTTTTTAAGTACCTACCTAAGCCTGCGGGAGGGTAAACGGGAGAAGGAATAATTCCTTGATGCTTGCAGGCCTCGTCGATCAAAAATTTTCGCATCAAGCAAAAACACAACCTTCGGAAATAATTTGCTGATTTACAGGGTGTGGACCTCACTCGTTCCTAAAGATGTTTGTTGTTCGTATTTTAAAATATAGGTAAGTTCGCACGCTATTTTTCTCGGGAGCAACTGCGCAAATTACTAGGCAATATGGAGGTCGTGAAAGAACGGAGGTAGAAGTAGAATAACAATAAGACGTGAGAAGACTGCCTGAGCGGAAAGAGTAATAATTTACCCCGTAGCACTTTATTTGCGGACGTGCTGGTGGATATATACTTGGTGGCTCGCCAAATATGCGTGTAGATTTGTTAAGAGGGGCATGACTCTTGGGGATAAACCTTGTCGAAGGAGAACCAGCCCTTCAATCGAGGTATCTATTGAAAGAATGGGCAAAGGCACCCGATAACAATGTATACGCTCTTGTTTTTCGTTTTTCCCTTTATTAAAGCCTATAATCAGGGGTAACCTGGGGCTGATATAACCTAGGGCTGGAATCCTAGGTAATTACCGGTGCCCAGGTACTGGAATAAACTCCTAAGCATTGCAATACTATAAATAAAAATCACTTTATTTTTACTTATAATATGTCGGGATTTTAAAAAATTCTTCCCGAATTCTTTCTAGATGTTTCTGTGCTTTTTTCTTCTTCATTGTTAAGAATTTAGTGGTTATAGTTTGTTATTCTACGCCAAGATAACTGAATCACTCTTTTGCACTTGGTTTAAAACTATTATTTTTTCTGGATAACGTGTTACAATCTTTTATGATACAAATAATAGTATTTAAAAAACGGGCTATTTATAAGTTTACATTATAATATACCGGACATTATAAATGCGTGAGCGCGGCGATCTATAATTTCTCAATACGGTAGGTAACTATGCCATCTTTTTTAAAGAAGAGTACTGTTTTGGTTCATCTGGCGTGAATATTTTCTATTTTGTGCAGACATTATTTACCATTCTCTTTTACAGTACAATTTCATGAACAAATATGAATCACTGCGGCGTTAATTCAAAAAAATGATGAAATGCTCTAATAGTTAATGCATGTGAGTAAAAATGGTCTGATACTTGGTTTCCATCGGCAATATTTCTCAGTAATTGCTCAGGTACTCTAATCATGCCGAATAGTTAGCCTAAATCTCATATTTAAAACATCTTTAAATGGTTGAATTGAATAAACATGCAGCAATTGACGGGCATATTTATAAGGCGCAATGTTCATCTCGACTTCACGGCGGCGGTTTGCCTTGAAATTTGATATATGGCGTTGGTGAATGTCAATTGAGCATGACGTGCAGGTGGTGTACGGTAATTCCGAAAGAATTCATTAGCGGCGAGAAGGGAATCCAATCCGTGGTTTCATGTTTGAGGAATAGCGGAATTATGCATTCCGAGGTCAGTATTCAGTCGGCGTCACTCATCACTTGATTGGAACTGCTAAAGTTTATTTCTTCGGGGGCATGTGATTTCTAGCTTAACGGATTAGGGATCTGCTAACTTCATATTCTTTTTCGTTTAAATGCAGTCGCAAATTTTGTCTTAATTTTTTTCATCCCGAAAAATATTTTCAGTTTTATATCGTCACATATCTTGCGATGGCCACTGAATAATGATTAACTTTTGAGTTTCTTGTTATTCTCCGGTCGCCCAGTTTGAGTTGATTTTAGTTTTATACTAAGGCAAATGGAATGGTAAGCTGTTCCATTGGAGGAATATGTTATTGCTAGCATAGAGAGTAGATGCGTATAACAAAACTGCAATGTTGTACTGGAGTGAAAAAGAACGTTTACGGCGTGATAAGCCCTTTTAAATCAAATGTAGATGGTCAATACGAGCATATGATTTGCTTTAATACACTCATTAAAAGTTCATTGTCATTATATGAGAGGTACGTATACTATTAAAAAACTCGGTGGGGAATTATAACATCGTTCGTGTGATAATGGTGGTAGTTGTGGTCTTTGCTTCGGAGTTTTTGAGTATCAAAGGACAAAAGTGAAGATTTAACAAACGTGGCAGAGATGACACCCCGAGGTATTTAATAGAGATCTCCAAAAGAGTTATTTCCGGTCCCTTTTCTCTGTCCTGATTAAGCGCGCTGACGGGTTGACGCTTTGATTTGAAGCGTGATTCTTTCCCGTACCGCTAATGGCAAATTACCAACTTTCGCCGCGAAAGACAGATCTCCCTTCGATGGAAATGAAACTCCACTACGAATGAAATTCTCAAGTACAGCTTCGCCTATTCCTTGAAATGAAAATACCTGTCGGTCATTTAGCCGTCCTTCAGACCTTGCGGACTGATCTACTGGCACTAATGTGCAACCGTTCCGGCCATTAGATTCCACTATTAGCTAATTTTTGTAAACAAAATCTTAAATGACTTTAACCTTGACGGTTGAAAGTTATAGCCAGTATTTATATCAGTACTACCTTTTAGGGTATATTATCGAAATAAAATACGCTTCCATAATTTTTAAATGTCTCAAGAAACTATCGTTCACGCAAAAAACTTTTGAAAACGTTGTCATTTTTCGAAATAGTATCTCATTTAAGCTAGTGTCCATAACCTGGTGTCATGTGTTTACGAAACCTTTATCTCATATTCTACGCAAGTTTATTGCTTTAACCGCCGCTCCCTTTGTTTGGGATAATAATCTTTTAGTGGTGGTCACGTTACCAATTTGGACGATTTCTTATCGAGTTGCGAGTTCCGTCTTAGAGCGGTATGGAGTCGGGATTTACTAAACCGCTCGCGCGAGATGCCCCGTTCGAGATAAGCGATAGGCATAATGGTCTGAAGCTCACTTGGCGACACGCGGGGTTGGTCGCCATTAGTCACCGAAACGAATTGTCACGCGATGGAGGTGTGTGTACCATCTGAAATCGGGATCGCGTGCCCCGAGATTATATGAGCGGTGACTTACCAATTATGCGCAGCCTTAGAATTAAGTCCGAAATAGTTTCTTGAGACATGTCCATAATGAATATTTACCATTCCGTGGGTATTTATTTTACGGCCACTTTTTCTCCTTTTTCAATCCGTCATTCAGAATGGGGTTTCCCTATAGGGTAACATCTTTATATTATCCTTTATTGTATCTTTCATGACGGAATACGTTGATTGTGAGGAAGGAATGTGAAACTCAACTTTAATTTCTTCTACATCAAATGTAACCTCCCCGTAGGGAATGCTTATCAGCAAAAGTTAGTTTTACCTTACATGCAAATTATGGAGGTAAAATGTTTACTCATGATTTTTGTGTTTATTGAAAATATGTCTATGAAGGTTCTTTGAAAGTATTTTAAAGTTCTACTAAGGTTTAAGACTTAATTAAATTATCCTTTATGCGTTCGACTTTCTTGAGCAGCTCCCTTAGGATATATGAAACGAGTTTTTTTTTATTATTCAACATCTATAATTCATCGTTCTTTTTAGCATGCCTCCATAAATGTTTTCATTCAAAAGAGAAGAAGTACTGAAACAGGCGTTGCTTCCATACAGAAACAGCCGTTGCTTGCTGTTCCATAAAATTAAATTGTTGTTTATAATTATAATAAATTAAATTACAGGTAATTTAATTATAAAATAATTAAATTATAGGTTGTAATAATTTTCAGAAGTATTTACCTCTAATTATTTCACTCCAACTAAGAACGGATTTTGTGTATTTTATGCGAGTAGAAATATAGCGTAATGAGATTTTCACCTAGCCACCATAAAATAATGTAATATATAATAATGGAAGTAATATTCGGTCTTCAGAATGGGCCACTGCTGTTTTATTAAAACTGTATCCTTTTTTCGGATAAGAGAATGCTTTACTCCGATTCATAGAAAAGCAGTTATTTTCAGATCATTTGAAACAATTGAGTTTCAAAGCCATTGTTCATTGTTCCATCTTTTGTTGATCGGAAAGTTTAATATTGACACTTTGCAAAATTAACTTTCCGAGGAAACATTGTAACGCAGTTGTGTTCATGTGTGAGCCAAAATTATCACAATTTTCTTACAAAGAAATATGAATGGGGTAAAGTATATGGCAGGCATTTAGGTACGCTTTATCTTTAAAAAAACAATGAATGTTTAAGTTCACACAACCGTCTGGCAATTTGCGCATTAACGGCTTGTGGTCGGTATACCCGTGGGAATGATTCACATCTTGATGAACTTATTGCTACACCAAACGGCTGCGTCCACCGCAAAACAGAGTCACCGGAGTTGTCACTGCGCCGCTTCCTTTTAAATGACGCGGGAAACATGTTGCGCGACAGATCCAGGTTGTTTCCGCCTCGCAAAGGCGAGAGATCCGATGGTTGTCACCGTCTCGTCTCCTAGTATCTCGTTAACTGTTTACGCGCTCCTCTGCGCGGCCCTCAATCTCCTCTAAGGTGAGGTAAGTGAGGTTTTATTGCGCGGATGGAGGCGTTCCTCAAACCTCCCACCCCAATCCGACATTTCTCTTCCAGTCCATCGTTTTTTGCGCGAGATCTACGCTCGGCCTACTGAGAAATGGTTGGCCGGGCGACGAACGAAGGGGGCGGCGGAGGTGGAGTGGAGGGAAGGGAGCGAGGAGGGTGGGGTGGAAGGAGATGGTCGGGAGGCGAATTAACCCACTGGCCCCGACTCGGCGAAGCCGAGCGGCGTGCTAAGAACGGTGCCAGAATAGAGCGGGGAAGCGCTCAGCGGAGAGTGAGTGAGCGGGGCATGGGAATTAGCAGCGGGATGAAGGAGGGAAGGTGTGGGATTAAGATGGAGAGGATAGGGTGAAAGGTAAAGCGGGGTGCATCCAGAGGGCTGACGTTATGACGCTGGGGAAGTGGGAGCGGAGGTTTTAGTGCGTATGTCTGTGAACGAGCTTATGACTGGAGGAGAGAGAGAAGTGGATTCAAAGGGAGCTCATTATGCTCCTCTCCGCTGGGTGAGATGGAGAGGTCGGCCGGGGGGCGCATTAGCATATCTGCCTCTGAAAGGGCGAGCGGAGTTGGTGTAAAATGTTGTAACGCAAATAGGCACGCGGAAGGGAGCGATCGTGACCCCCCTCTTTCTTCTCCCAACCCTCGCCCACCCACGCATCCTTCCCATCCCTTCTCCCTCTTCTCTTTGCCTTTTTATCTACGTCCTTTCAAAAGGTTACCAAAAAGACCCGCGGAGCGGAAGCGATTCGAGGAGCGAGACAGGGGCGCAAAGGTTAGGGAGGAAAGGGCACTTTTGGTATTGGCTCTCAGTCGAGTCTTGAGGTAATCTGAGGGAGGAAAAATAATAGGGCATCTTTCAAGCCGTATACACATATTATATGGAAGCACAACGCCCTTTGCCGTAATGGTAATTGGATATTTCTCGAGAAGTTGTCCCGAAGAGTACCGTCGAATTTTTTCTTTGAGTATTATTTTATACTTCCTTGGTGTTACCGATAAATAAGTTTTTTTACATAGTTTCATTTTCGCTAACACGCATTTAAATGGCGTTGATCGAGACCTAGGCAACAGACAACATTTAGGCTGCCATCATCCCCCTTGTCCTGAAATGCTTGATGGAGCACAATTTTCAAGCTCAGTGCGTGAACCATCACACTTAAATTAGTTTTGACAAATATTCTCATAGTTAATCTTTGCTCTTGTTAGTTTCCAATTAGTCTAACATTGGTGGGTAGGGCCTTGCGCTAGTGGCTTGAGGGTTCTGATTTAAAATCCCAGGAGATGTCTTTTAACAAACCCAATGTAAAATTAAAACGGTGCCATTTAGTGATGCCAATAAGTCAATGGTAAACTACAGATGGCACAGGGAAATTAAGAGAATAAACCCTTTTTACTGTGTCAGCGAATTATTTTAACTCGTTACTCACTCATTAGATAATTTAAAAATGTTGGTATGAAAAGCACGTATCCAAACTATTCTAAAATACGACAATCACTAGTTTCTGTACCATTAATAGGTTTAATAATTAGACTTAAGCATTATACGGTGGCGACGTCAGAGGAAAGGAATGAGTAAAGAGATGAGAAGAGTCATGAGGATGCTCCTCCAAATGTTCAAATTGAAGGTGTAGGTCAAGAGCGCTATTTCCTTTCTCTTTCTCTCTCTCTCTTAACGCGCCCACGCGAGGGTTGTTGTTTTAGAAAGCAAACAATTATTCACTCCGCTTGCGGATGCAGGAAAATAGTCGCCAGCTCGGGGAAGTGGTACGTTCGTTTCAAATGTGCAATTCTCGTAATGGTTGCTTTATATCTTTCAACCATTTTTGCAATGATTTAGTTATGGTAATGCGCTGTTTTCTCCACAGTGCTTAAATCCTCTGGTTAATAACGTTTGTGACTGACAGTAGCAAGAGTATAGTAGTATAATAAACAGTTCAATCATCATTGTAATTATATATGTAGATAAATGCATAGTCACTAAAGTTTAAACCACCGTTTTTAAATAAATAATTCGGTGATCATTTTTGGTTTCAACCTTAGTTGGCATTTCCGGAGTTATGATTCATATAGTGAATTACATCTCCTTTAAGGAAAAAAGGTTTGTGAATCGGAGCACCTACTGAGGGAAAACATTTCATCACCTGAAACAAAGTCGCTATTTAAGAGAAAATTAGTCATATACCTGGCTGGAAAGTTACATTATTGAATGCGAAATGTCCTAGCTGGAAATTTGTATGTTTTTCTAAAATAAAATTGTTGGCTTGTAGAAATTGTAAAAAAAACTGCGACAGTTGAATTATTTCCGATTACAGTGCCAATATGATGCACATTAATCCAACTAAATACATGGAATGGTGGTGTGCTTTTACGCCAGGAACTTGTGACTCAAATTAAGAAAAATTAATTGCTGCAGTTAGGGAACTGAATTAAAATTTTCCGTTCTCTTAGGAGTTATTATTAAAGCCGATCGCATGTGTTTGTAACTTATTAACGTTTTTACATCAACCATAATTTCCTGCTTCTTTCTCGGAAGTTTACAAAAGAGAGAAGTTTTCCAAATTTATTCAAATCCCAATGAAACCCGTTACTGTTATTAAGGAGCTTACTTGTTAGTCGTACCTAGTTATTAAGTCTCGTAAAACTCTATTAATCATATTTCGTCCCTATGCTGCCTGACATGCGAATTTATTACGGTATCCAAAAAAACTGATTCGAAAAGAGATTCGAAAGTTTCTGTTAGAACCTCAGCAACCAGGCATAACTGGCTACAGTAGTAGAGCAACCAGGTATTGACAATTTCATATTGGAGAAATTCCTAAGCACAGCCATTAAGATTAGTTAATCTAACCTACT
Source organism: Calopteryx splendens (assembly GCA_002093875.1). Classification (NCBI taxonomy): domain Eukaryota; kingdom Metazoa; phylum Arthropoda; class Insecta; order Odonata; family Calopterygidae; genus Calopteryx; species Calopteryx splendens. The sequence continues at coordinate 773,385 of LYUA01000674.1, forward strand.
ATTAATTAAATCGCAAAAAGATAAAATTATTTGCTATATTTCTCTCTCCAGCTTATGACTTTCAGTCTCAGGAAACCGAAGGCAAATGGCGAAAAGCATTACTCGCATACCTTTTTCAAAAAAGGACGTAATGAGTGGAGGAAGTATTTGAGAAAGGAAGGCTGTGTATTGATCACTTCTAATAAATGAAGGCTTGCTTTTTTCTTTTCCTTCATTGTAGTATAGGTATTTATTTTACCATTAAATATTAGTGTGGAGGATATTTAGTTCACTTTTTAAATTGAAATAGCAATAAAGCTGTTGGTTGCAATTGGACGAGAAATTGTAAGCATTTCCTTTTTTAAAATTAGAAGAAAAGGGTGAATATTCATTTCTCTTTACTGACTACATTTTTTGTAGCAGATGAAATTGAAGCGTGGCTGCAGATCGTTTACTGTGACCACAGGTTAGAATCATTCTCTTAGCTCAAAATGTTTTTATAATATGTAACAATTTTCTTTTTTGAAGCGAAGTCAAGGGAATTAATAAAAAAAACTTATCTCAAACATGATGCAGAGATATACGTATTTATAAAAATCATTATAAAATTTTGCATTATATAGAGTCTAAATACATGCAGTATTATAATAATATAAGGGTTATTTAATTAGCGGCGGAATTGAGGGTGAAATGGTAAATGAAAACCTAAATCTCGATAGCATTAGGAAGGAAATTTGATAAACGAGACATGGAATTAATTGATGGAAATATCCCATTCCATCGACCAAAGACTCTGCAAATCGCTTCTGGCGTATGGTAGAGAATTAATTGGAGGGCTCTTAGACCTCAGTGAGCCACCTCCGATTCCAACTGAGTTTGATGCGTGTGTTTGAATGTATTATTTTTCATTTTCATTGTAGGACGATATTTTAATCTTATAATATATACTTTAAGTATTAATATGAGCAGCTTTAATTGAATTTATTTATTTAATTACTAAGCTTAATTTAAATTTTATAGTTGAAGACTTTGGCATAAGCTTTGAAAGGTTGAGTTTTTGAAACGTTGTTGCTGAGATAGAAAGGATGTACCATTATGAACAAATAGGAGTCTTCTGCCGAGATCCCCGTCGGTGCTCCATTTCTGAGGAGAATCGCATGCCAAAATATAAATATCCTCGCCCACGCTTCTATTTATGGCAGGTATTTTGCAACTATAACCTTCCCAAACTCATTTGCGCGCACAAATTACCCAAAGGGAAACGACTAAGTGATGAGCGCGCGTTTAGCGAGCGTCACACGTTTCCGCGGTGCATTTCCCTCGGGGAGAAATAGAGGGGCCTGCTGTGTGGAGGGTGTGGGGAAGGGCACCCCCCCCCCGGCCCCTCCCTCCCAACCCCCCCTCCGTGATCGCGACTGCTCTCGGTCGTCACGTGGATGCAGTCCAAAGGGAGACGCGAATGTGCAGAACAATCAGGCCGAGGGGTGGGGGAGAGCGATCGCCGCGGGCGGACAAAGGGCTCGGAGAACATTGGCGCCGGAGCGACGGCGTCATAACATTCCCACGAGCGTGCGTGCGCCTCCCTCCTCCTCCTCCTCCTCTTGACTCTACCTGCGGTGTCACGTTTGCCGCTAAGTTCTCCCCCTCCCTCCCTCCCCCCCCCAGATCTGGGTGCCTCCGGCAAACGGAGGCGAAAACGATCGAAGAAAAAGTACTAGTCATAGCTCCCAGCTACGGTGTAACATCGACGGTCTCCACTATCGAAACAGGAATGGCTTAGCCCCAGTTGCACAAAAGTATTTGACTCGTTGGGTAGTCGAGTTATCGATTTGAAAATCAGATCGAGTTGCAGCCGATGTTCGCTGCTTCTACCATCGCTATTTGAATGATCAGTGACATCGACCATCAAAGTTAAGGGACTTGATGTTCGTCTCTAATAGTTATGTTCCCCATAAACAACAGCCATTTCTGTTAAACCTATTTAAAATGGAGAACTTCTCAGAGGACTGGGCTTGTTGATGGAATTGGTTGACACATCCGACGGGAAATTGAGATGAGAGAGTTCGAATTCCGCTCAAATTATTTTTTTCTACGGGAATTTCCATAATTTCATTTAAAGCATTGTTTTATACCAGTGGTTAAGGGTACATAGTATGTACGTGTGATGATTTGTTTTTGCTAGAATTGCTAAAGTGCGTAAAGATGTGTATGAAATGGGATTTCTGATATTTTAGAAGTATGCTCATAGCTTTAATCAAAATAAACGTCGAACGATTCTTGCAATAGATATATTTCGAATTGGCGTATTTTTTCCCTAACTGCGATTAAGGCGATACGAGATTTAGGAGCAAGGAGGTCCAAGAACGTTCTCAAGTGGTCGAGGTGCACCATGAGAGATTGCATATTTATCTTTTACAGTTATGGCCATACCTATCAAGATTTACTATTGTTTATTCTCGTTGTAGTAGTTATTAGGGGAGGCGAACGACAACTGAGGTAATTTGCGCAGTTAGTGTTGGGTGGGTAATATGGTAAACGTACGCTTTCCAAAAACGGCGTCGGCATCAGCCCACTCTTAGTGAGAGGGTCTTAGGGGTCCTCAGTTTAACATCCCATCCGACGGACGGAGAAAATCTTGAAGTGATGTCCACATGGCACAGATCGGGTTACAAATGAGAAAACCTTGCCACCGCCGGAATTCGAACCCCGACCCTTAGGGAGGGAAGCTAGAAACTAGTCACTGCATCAATCCGATTACCAATGTTTATTCTCTTTTACAGGGCGTATCTCCTAATGCGATTACATAGTAAGTTCCTATTCAGTTCATTTTTTATTATTTTAATACAGACTGTAAAACCAAAAATGAAAGGAATGTATGAGAGGAGTACTAAGTTACCGCTACACATTTTTGTAATTTGTGGCGTTTTAGTTTGGCATACATCAGAATGAAACACAACAAAAGAAGGAAGTGTTAAAGACTAAGTTATTTTATTGATACCATTACTCTGCTAGAATATATCTTTTGGTTAGATCCTAATCTGAAGAACTGCTGTGGTAAACCTAATTAAATAGGTACCTATGATGTTGAGTTAAATGGAGGCTAAAATGAGAGTGTGCATAGTGCGATAACGATTCCTGCAAGAGAAAGGACGGTGGTAGAGAAAAAATTGCAATTGACCGGAAGAACTGGTAAATTTATTCACCTACGGTGCCAGATAGTATAACCAAACGTAGTTTTTATGCCACTTTAAGCTTTAATTTCGAATGTATTCCAATTTAGAATTTAAAATGGCACTGAAGTAATACGCTGCGTAAATAAAAATTACGGCGTAGGATAATATTTATTTTGGAACACAGAGTAGCTAAAATCAACAATCGGAAAGCATTTCGCACTCGGTGTCGACCAATCACTTCTTCCATTTCGATGATTAACATCGTTGGATGGATCTCGACATCCCATCCCTTAACGCCCTTTTTTCTCCTCCCAAGGAGGAACGAATGGAGTGCAATGTGTTCCTCTCTCCCACTCCTGCGAGGAGTAAGGACACGGGCGCAAAGCCTCTCACGCCCATCCATGGAACGCTGCTGCGGGCGCGTGGGAGTGCTAAGCACTCGGGGAGGAGTGGAGCACACTCACCGGCGCGGCGATGGCGACAGCCACCGTTGCGAGGGTGGCGGCGGGACAGGGGCGAGGGGAAGGAAAGAAGCATTAAAGGGGTTGAACCATAAGTGGGTGGGAAGGATGGAGAGGAGACATCTTTGTCAAGAACCTTCGACAATATGACCCCTCTGAGTCTCCACGTACGGTATATAACGAAGTGAATGCAGAGCGATCGATCAGACAAGCTGTGAGGATGGCTATCTTCGCGCCCGTGTGATTTTTTTTACGGAGACCTATGGTGAAAGAGGGCGTTCGTAATCAAGGGTTTGTTGAGCCGCTATAATAAATATCGATGATAATAGCGGGACAAGGGACTACAGCCTTTGGATTTCACGATTGATTCCATTTTTGATCATACTAACCTGATCAGAATATCCTCCTTACTCATGCATTACCCACTCTTAAAAGACGTCGAATATTTTAACCTCGGAGTCGAAATGTATGCCTAGTAAATTATGCATCAAATCCATTTTATATTGAAGAAAATGGGTAGTGGTAGTCCAGTGTTTAGAGCGCCGGGCTTCTTACCGGAGGTCCTGGGTTCAATTTCGGGATACGCCTCTTGGCAACCTCAGCTACACCCAAGTCGTGTACCATTTTTCGGGTACCAGGCCATCCTGAGAAATCACAGGCGGTACAGGGA
>LYUA01000674.1:810021-827538 GCA_002093875.1 Calopteryx splendens
TGGAATGGTTCTCCAGGGAGTTTGTCCATAAAATGTGTCACTTGCGTGACAAAGTGTGATTCCGAGGGAGGAGGAAGTGTAACGTCACGCGTAAAGTGCCCGAACGACAAACACGACAGTATCAACAAAATATTTAGTTCCCTGATAGTTTCAAGCTGTAGCTGTGCAGTTGATTATCGATTCGTATTATCGATTATCGAAACTTAAAGGGATTAAGGGGGACATAGCGTCAAGGATGGGATGGAAATTGTGAGAAAGTTAGACAAGGGAGGGAGGAGTTATGTAAACTTAAAAAAAAACAAAGTGACGCATTGCACTGATAGGTATCCATTAAGTAAGAGAGAGGGGGGAAATCTCAGACTTGGGAGAACGCAGTGTGCCGGCATTAAAAACGCGACAGCTGACAGTTCATGATTGACCGAAGGCTCATCCGGAGAGTGCGTGCTTGAATGCTTCTCCGTGTAAGGAAGTTGTCAGATAAAATCGAACCATAAAATCAATATTAACATGCCTCACGTGCGAAATGATTTCAGCCGCTGGGGATAGAGAACAACTTGACAGCCGATCATCGCAAAGACATGGGCCACGTCATAATGAATCTGATTCTTGGTTCCCGCGAAAGTGTTTGTTTAACTGATTATTTGAGGAGATACATTTCTTTTTCCATAAGCAACGTCGTTAAATTCATTCATTAGTCTCTTGGTAAATTGGTCCATGCAAGACTCCGTGGAACATGCATTTATTCATTTATGAAAAATTAATTTGTTACTCACATTTTTGCTAAAAGTAATAATTTTTAGTTTATTTTTATACAGCAGTATGGCTGGGTTAAAAAAAATGAGAATGAAATAAAATGGAGTTTACGGACTTATGGTACGAGTAGATACTTATTTTGAGCATTATTGCGTAAGAATTGTTTTATTATTCCTTACCAACTAGAATCGATGAAAAGGTGCTTACAGTATTCCTTTGTAGAAATCCCTTGCGGCTTTACTTATTCGACACTTGCCGTCTAACGTTTTGAATTCATTCAATTATGAATACTTAATGTTCTTCAAATTTTAGTTTTCACTATTTCATTAATTGTTACGAAAGAATTTGTTAGAAGTTTGCCTGAAGTTGTTTTTATAGTTGAAATCTAGGTAGTGCAAAAATAAAATTGTGGAAAAAAGTTTAAAAAAATCTTTTATGTTACAGAAGACTCGAATTTATTTCACTTTCAGTCGTCGAGTATCCCAGTTCAGTTTCGACATTGTACAACCCACGGCGTGCCCTCGATTTTTCCACAAGTCAGACGAATTCTAATTCCCAAGTGTCAGTAATAAAAAAAATCATAGATGGCCTGCCAACAAATCACTAAATCTGAATATGGATCTCGGTTGTAAAATTTTATCGAACCTGTATTAAGTTCATTAAATTCTATTTATCTCCACTTACTTCAGTTGTGAATATATTATGTGCTAGGAAATCGTCTTATATCACCAGATTAGCATGCTTAATCACACTAGACAGTTTCTTAATGTGAAAACCGAAGACTGTCCAGATTAATTTTCTGTTCCCTATGCGATGTGGATTTTTTATTTTTATAAAGTTCTCATTGTGGAATTTAAGAACAATTAAAATTTTGCTGCTTGGATATTCTCTAATTATTTTCGGAGGAGAAGATGACAAAAGGCAGGATTCGAACTCGAGATGGCATTTCATTTCAATCAGCTGACTCCATAGTGGAACAGTTCCGAAAATGGGTGGAGGAAGGAGGATGTCGTGGCGGGCGGGTCTTCATTAGTGAATGGGAGGAGGGGAGATGCGGTGCCTTGCCCCCCTCCCTCCGAGGGGGGGGTTTCCCATGCCTCCCCACCCTCCCGCTCTCCTTCCTGCCTCGTAAATACATCCACTTATCCGCGCCGCTGTGCGCCCCTGGCCATGCCGGTTATATAACGAGACTTCGTGCGCCCGTGATCCAATGATCCACAGCCAAAGGTGCAGGCTGACCTATATTCGAATACCTGATGAATCACTATCACCGTTCCGTCACTTCAATTTTCTCACCAATCGCGTTGCACGGTGGCCTTATTTTTGAGATTCGTTATTCGAAGACAACCTATTTCGCATTTAATTTCATCTTTGGAGGGGAGAGTGGGGAGAAATGGTCATTTTTCTTTGCGAGGAGAGTTCTCGGGAGGCGCGGGAGTGCATCGCTTAGCTCGCGGGCATCAGGTGCCCAGGATCGAAAGGCATGGGAGTATGGGGACGGGGGGAGAGGAATGGGGAGGGAGGCATGCAATTCTTCGCGCTGTGTGCTATGAGGATTGCTCAGCACGCGTCTTTCTCGCGAGGCCTGGCGAAGGACATCCCCTGCGATGTTCCTATTTGGAGAGGCGCAATCACTTCGCAGCGGCATGCCCATTCGACACTGCGCACGGTGTTCTACTCCCCCTTCGACGCAGCTCTGTGTGATAGTATTGCTCATTTTATTCAAAGTATTGGCAAGAAATACTTGGAGATGGTTCAAACGATTTTGTAGGAGGGAAATATTACTTTCTGTATTGGGTTGGCCTTTGGCAAGTGATTCAAAGAGTAACGTGATACCGACGTGAACTATTTCGTGCTTACAGCCGAGAACAGCGAGGACTGTTTCGACACTTTACATACCTAGTAGCATAGTGAATAGTCACATTTATACTGACCATTAATTAGATATATATGGCACAGTAGCGTGTCAGGCCTGATGTGGCGGAACTGTTTCATAATGAAAGGAGTTATTGTAATCTTTCAAATAAAAAAATATTTATTTTGACCGTTTTCGATGTAGAAACATAGAAAATCGAGTTATGTAAAAACACCGAATCCAGTCAAAATAGTTTTTTTTTAAATTTCTAAGTGGGAAACTACAGAAACAGCTCCTTTTCTTTTCGTAGGTACTGTTTGATGCGGTAATAAGATTTCTCACAAAACATCAGCAGAGTATATTGAAGACTGTTCCAATCAGACAATTGCGGCATGCGTGGCATGCAGGAGGAGCAGTTAGTGTGGGCAAGGAGTTGGAGGAGTGCTGCAATGGCGAAGCACTGAGCCGCTCATCCATTCCTTATTATGTCCTTCGCAGCGGCGAGCCCGTCGTTCCGATTACTTCCCCTCGCCCCCACTCGCCGACCCCCTCCCTTCTCCGTCCTCCCCCGACCTCCACTGCCGGTCGCTTCAAACGGGGTTACGTCATGCGCATTATCACCTTTTAATATTCGAGGCGGAGGTGAATCGAGCGTTTGAGAGGAGTCCACCGTTTGTTGGGTCAGACGATTCAATTGGGAATGAAGTGAAGACGAGGGATATGTGATTCTCAAGAGAAACTTGGGTATTTCTGACCCATGACGAGGCAATTGAGAAATCGATTTAAATTTTCCATTCGCTCCCATCGAATATTTACATAAAATGTAAACATATCTAGCTGCTGCCTCGTATCAACTGAATCTTCTGGTTTTGTTAAGAAAAAAATGTGACATTAATGCGTTATGCGTCCGGATTTGTAGTGCTTGCCATTGGTTTAATCGAGAGAAATCGTGGAAAGAGGTATTTTACAATGAGAAACAGTATACAAAAATATTGACAAAAATAAATGTTCCAAGAGTATATTTTTCGAGGTGTCCGAGAGTTGTGCCATTATCTAATCTGTAGAGGATGTGGAGGTTTTGGAAGGAAATGGAAATAATAGCAGGCAATCCACGAAGAGATTGAGCCCACTTTAAGGCAAAGGCGCCGATAAAATCCCAACGGTTTGCTATTTCTTCCAACAGTGTAAAGTGCTTTTCATTCGCGATATAACCCCGGAAGTCGTATGAGAAGTGTCAGAATCACACTTATTTATCTTCTCGGCTATTCAGTTTATCCCGTATTTAAGTGTTATAAATAGAAAATAAGATAATAAATCTGAACTTGAATCTGGTGGAGTTAGGTCCATTTAAAACGAATAAAAATATAATATTCGGCAAACATTTTCCTATCGCTATTTAAACGTATAATTGTAATGCTAACTCAACACTGCAGGTTCAGTTATCTCATATGTCGATGTGGATTTTAGGATTTCGGCGGGTGCAGGATGAAATTAAGTGGTCGACGGAAATAGGAAAGATCCATATTCTGCATCTCTTACCACTTAAACGCTCTTCTCTCTCTCTCTCTCTCCCGTCCCTGTCGGTCTCCCTATCTCTTTGCCGTTATGAGCCGTTCTACCTCGCCCTCCTCAAAGATTTGTGGGTAATTTGCCCTTACTCTCTTTCGACTGACAAACGAGGATCAGTCACGGAATGTTCCCATTTAAAGGCCCCCCCACCCCACTTTCCCCAAAGGGATTCTCCTTTCACGTGCTCTTTCAAGGGGAAAATAATTAGGCTCAAATATGAAATTTAATGCTGAGCCAAGCTTGATCGTCACGGATGATAACCTCTTAAACGTCTCAATTAGCGTCGGTTTGTTCTGCCGCGCTTATGAAGCAGTGTGGATGTAGGTGTACTAAGGTGATCACTCCCCAACTTCACGTTTTCATTGCACGTTAACTTTGTCGCAGTCAGGTGGTGCCAGGTGAGGATCGGTACCATTTTCTCTGCATTTTGTTTTAGATTTCCAGCGCTAATATTTTTTAACTGACTCCGTTAATATTTCGCAACAAAATATTTATATTAATTTCGTAACGAAGTAACTTTTTCGCCGCATGTATCGTGTAAACAGATGGTATCAATCGTTTTAGCCAAGCTGTAATGTCGCATAAAAACGTCGTTACACTTTGAGTCGGATTATTTTATGTGGCACTCTTAATTGGGAGCAATTAGACACGCAGTGTTAATCGAAGTGTGGCTGCTTCTTCTGTGAAGTAGTTCACTTCTCAAATTATATGTTTCCTTATTTCTCAGAAAGGTCAGGCAAATTCCATTTTTGGTGACAACATTCTCAATAGAGTAGTAGGCAGATTAATGTTCTTGTTATCTTATCTTTGACCCAAAGCTGCAGCATGTGTCTAATAACGCTGTGATCAATATTGTCAAACTTGGTCATTCCGTTATCCTGGTGGAAATCTATATTATCTATATAAATAATATATATAAACCATCCAGATAAAGATTGCCTTCTCACCAGAATTGTACCACGCTCCACAACCCAGCTCCCCTTCTGTCTATTAGTATATATCTATGACTATATTTCCAATTAAAATGAAATTTTATGAATTTATTTACGCAAATTGGTAAAAATCGCTTTCATGTACTTAGTCAAGTTCCTCGCATGGATTCCAAAATTGCAAGTATTAGTTCCACAGAGGTTTCTTCCCGCTTTCCATTCCTTGTTTTTGAAGCGTGTGATTCGATAGGTTCAGTCCTTCTTGGTCGATATTCTTTACTGCCTCACCTTCTCGGAAGTCGGATAAGCCATATAACATTATGAGAGCTATAATTTTTGTGTGATTGGTAGATCATTATATTACAAAAGAAGAACATCAATACGAACCCATATACGATTTTGGCTCTAGGTAATGGCTTTCTCATGCCTCCATCGCAGAATAATGATAGAATAATGAATGGTTTCTGGATTATTAGAAAAGGAAGAAAATACTAGGGATAAATTTATGCAGCAGTCAATTTTATAGGGTTCATTAAAGTATGTAACCGTAGGAAAAATAATAAATTCTTTACCTCAAGGTATTTAATAAGGCCAACTTTAGCGGCATCTCACGTTCAACCAAAGCAGATGTAGCTACAAAGGCATTTCATATATTTTCTCCCGTTTCCATCTCGATATTTTACATGGAATCTCTTAAACCTATTTGTTCAACAGAATATTTATTCTGATGTAATCCAGTCTATTGATTGAGCTAGCCAATTGAATTTGAAGTGCCTTGCGTAATTAAACATGTCACTCCTTGACATAAAATGGAAAATCGTTATTAATATATTTAACATTAAATACTTCGTTCGTTGTCTAAAGGTAATCATACCACGTTTTCTTATAACTTTTAAAAATTTTATTCGTTTTAAACTGATTCCGCGGATTTCCTAATTAGATACCTATGCGTAATTCATAATTCAATTCCCCATTGGTTGATCCCAATTGATTGTGGCATTTAGAAGGAGTAATCAGGTTCTGCCTAAAAATTTTATTTATCCATCTTAAAAACTCTCGTATTTTTCATTACATGAAGATAAGTTGATTTACAGTAGAATTGTGGATTCTTTGAGTTCCTCATCCTGAAGTTACGTCTTGAGTTATACAAAACTTAGATAAAACATAACAAAAATAGTACCTACTGCCTTTACAAGCCCTCCATAAAATCTACAAGATCATTCAATACACTATGTCTCTGTGAATTATCTTGACGTAAACAGTTACTTAAATCGTCATCCAGTAGGTAGTTGCATAGAGTGCGAGAGGCGTTGCCACATTTCATTTGGGGAAGTTTACTCTGACAACCTAAGAACTTGGGAATTCTTTCATTAATTGCTTCTTGTTTACGTTCGGAAATAAATACAGTTTGTTATGATATTTTCTCTCTAGGCGTCTTAGTTATTTGCTTTACGACCTCTGCTTTGGAATGCGCATTCTTCTTGCTTGACACACTTTCATACTTTTATACTTAATGGAGATATATTGGCATTAAAGCTTTCTCAGCGACCGGCCGTATTGATAACTGTGGAAGGTCTCTTAAAACCACAGTAATCACCCTGACGGTTTCATGATTTGAGCGTCGTTTAAGCAATGTTTTGCCATAGTCGACTGGGTTATGTTACTTAACTGAAATGATATCCACGAAAGTCTCTATTACAAAGCACCCACCATTCGCGATATTCGGAAAAATGTACCAGTGAAGAGGTTGTTATGGCTACCAGTTCTTGATGAAACAAATAAGGTGAATTCACTATTATAATTTTGAAATTTCTTGCAAAAGCTAATCGAACGAAAATGATAAATAGTGCATTTCAGAAAGATAAATGTCTGGAGTAATCAGTGAAAATAACTTTTCACGCAGGATATTAAATTTTTGGAAAATTCACGCAGTCGGAGCAAAACGTTCCCTTTTGAAACTTCGAGTAAGAAGACAGTGACTGAAGCATTAGAGTTCAATCAGTATGATCGCCGTACATGCGTTCTAATAATATCACAATGTATTCTTGGGATTCGGAAAGAAAAGGCGAATCATATTTTCATTCCCGTCCCGAAAGTCTATTGAAACGTCGCACCGATGGGGAACAATCTATCCGAGGTATACCTAAGGGAGGGATTTTAGCTCGTATCGAAAAATTCCAATTTCTTTGCGGGCGCTTTCAAGGGGACGGGAAACAGCTGAGCGCGGCGAGATAAAAAGAAAGGAGGTTAAAATGAAAGAAAAAACAAGGTGGTAGGGATACTCGCTGGGCGCCGGGGGAAGGAAAAAGTCGTGATACGGAGATATCCAGCGAAGGTCCGCCGGGAGGTTCCGTGCCCCCGTTTCTCCAGTTATGCCTTCCCTCCGCTCTCTCTCTCTCCCATCTGGGCTGATTCCTATGGAGACTTCTGCCGCCTTCCCGATCGCGTTTTCCCCTCTCCGCTTCGCCGTAGTCAGCCATCGTATGCATATGTGCGAGGAAGCGGGCGGCGGCTTTGACGCGTCTCTCAAGGGAATCGAATGGAGCGTTGGACTGGTTGGCGAAGCCGCGCGCCGAACCCAAAATGTCCTCAAATCCTTCGCGTGGAATTTTTTTTGACGCACGATGGACTGCATGGAACTATGCTAACATACCGTTGGCACGCGCGCGCTGATATATCTAGCTGCTGATTCGCATCCCGTTTCGGGAAAATCACTTCATTTGATGACAAGAGTCACAGTTACCTCGCGGAATTTGAACCCCAAGCAAAATCTCATGAAGAGACCAACATTGACGGGATCAGTGTATTCACTGATCAAGATGTCCATCAGTTCCATCCCATGAATCACGAAGGAATTTTTTATTTTAGTTGAGAGGACTGGATGGGCTGTTTAAAAAACGTAGCAAAATATGCGCAGCTTAATTCCCTACCTCCATTCTTCATAATCCTTCAAACAATTAAATCAAATAGGACCTTTGATATTCCATTTAAAATAATGGTAAGCGTTAATCAAGGTTTTATTTTGAATGAGAGAGATGCGTCCCAACGACGCTCACGGACATACCTGCCGAGAGTTACCATCCTGGCAAAGTGAAAGAGTATCGTAATTTGGCTTCCATTTTAATGAAATGAAATATGGTCAGAAAAATTAGGGCTTGTAACCAAATGAATTAATTATCCACTGATGGCTGACAATGATAATCAAAGTAAAAGCCTAATTTTGTGATAATTTTATATTTTTCTTATTAAAAAAAATATCCAGATATAGATACTAATTCAAAATGGCCGTCTGTTCATTAAGCCTTTTTGAGACACTTCACGATGAGCTACACATCATGTGGCATGATCATTTTTCCTAAAATATAAAATGTTGCAAAATACTATATTTTTGGGATTTTTTTAGACCTGATAGTTCCAGGGCATTGGATAAATATTTTTTGGTGACAGAAATGTGATGCAGGGTAGGCTAAGTTGCTACGAATCGAAACCATTTGTAATTTTTTAAAACTTCAATGAGGTGTATATTATCCTATTTCTGTTCACCTTCATAACATGACGCCCATCATATATGACGAATATTTTTTTGGTTACTTTTGATTGCAAGTTAAATGATATCATCTAAGAAATACTCCGAATTGGATTTCCTAATGTTTCTTTGATGCCTACCTGCATATGTAGCTTCGCGTAACGATCGCCTAATGTGCTGTTGGACGTCAAAAGTTATTGCTGTCCAAAATGTGGTAAAATTCACCTTGGAGGAAGGTTCTCCTTGCTATACTAAAATTAAATTATGTCATGGCTAAGTATCTGATAATTTTTCTGCTTAGTTGGTGATTAAAAAAAATCTGGATAGTCTCTTATTAAAATACGGGAACATAATTCTTTGTTATCCTAAAACATAGAACACGCTAGTTTTGCTAGGAAGAGTTTTGTCAACATTTATTGGTCAAAGGCGTACTTTCAGTAAAAATATTGCTGTACCAGAAGGAAGGAAGCGTTTTTCACTCTCTATTCACAAATTTACGAAAGAAAACTAATGTCAAAGACATTCTAATTGTCTTATTTGGCATAAATCCTTCAAATATAGAAGTACTAAAACGATTTTACAAAGAATTTATCCATACTGAATGTGGCTCTGAAAACCAAGCTGCGTAAATACAAGTGATGGAAGGTGGGAAGATAATGTTAGCAACTCAAAGGTAATGAGAAAGTTTGCTGAGATTACCTGGAAGAAGGAATTAAATGCCAAATGTGATCCTTTTCTCTAGGGAACTTTCTTTCCTGACTGTCTAATTCCTGGCAGACGCTCTAACAGGAGGAAATGTCCTGACCTTTCCTTTTATGTGAAATTTCGAGTTATTCTAGTATAATATTTTTCAGTGATCCCGATATTATTGCATGTATCCAATTTTATATATGTGACCCTTCATTGTGATAGACCAACTACATTATGTAGAAAGTCACGCGTGCATGTCGGGCAACTAAGTGGAATTCCAATTGTTTGCTTTAGACCTTGCTGCACGCTAAAGTCTCGCGTGAGTCTCTCGCAATAGCACTTTCCTAAAGCGCGCCTAGCACTAAACAATTAGGCCAAGCCTTAGCAAACAGTGAAATACATTGCAGGCTAGAGAGAATTCTTCGAAAGAAGGGAGCACGTTTCCAACTGCGCCAACAGGCCGTACTAGTTCCATGAGGAAGTATGCCCTAGGTATCTTACACTCCTAATGAGTTAATTACGAAATGGAAGAATGGAGTATGCACTTATCTGATTCGACGGGAGAGAAGTAGAAGGTGAGAGACTGTAATATCATTTTCTTGTTCCTGCGGAGCTCGAGAGTCCATTCAGTCCTGAATTAATGGCAGCTAATGTAATTTATTGACGGCTTTAACGCCATAGTACTGCTCCGTAATAAAGAGTAAATGGCCCATTTGAAAACCCTCTTTATTTTCGAAAAGGTTCACGGAAATATTTATTATTTCTCGCAAAGCTAACAATGAGTCATTTCTCTCTCCGTATTTGATACGAGGACATTAGCTGATTTTATCTAACTAGATTATTTGTTGACAAACGGTTTTTGGAAGAGGATAAGAATCTGTCGACTTGGGAGGAAAGCCTGTTTTTACTCTGGTTACTTATTTTTCCATCCACCATCGAGTTTTTGCTTTAAAAGTTCAAGACTGGTGATTTCAGCCGAGTCCTTTTCTTTTGTCAGCGTGAGACTCAGGCATTCAGATTGCCATTGGGGTCGTTTGCCTTAATTGGGAATCGAATGAGACTTCTCTGGTGAACTAGGATCCACAAAAATCCTTCCCGCCGGTTCCCCAGATAGAGGGGAACAGCTGGGCGAATGTCATGGTAATGGCAAATGAGTGAGGAATACGAAACTGGGCGTCGGGGCGAGTGGAATGAGAAGGAGGGAGGGGAGCGTGGTGGTGGGAGAGGGAGGGGTAGCGGAGCTGAGGGTGAATTGGAGGATCCGGGTCACGCGGGCCCTGCCGGTTGACACGCGCCTCGGAGTTTGCGTGACCTCCCCTCTCCTCCCCTTTCCGCGCCCTCCTCCCCACACCCACGCTCTCCTCTGCTATTCACTCCACGCTCCTCTCGCTTACCCTCCCCCCCACCTCACGTTTCCTCCCTCCCCCTCCGCCGTCCTCTTTCCCCAACGTGACTTCCCCTTCCTGACGTACGTGCTCCCCTGTCACCTCTCATTTCCCTCGGAAATCATTCGACCAGGAATTAAAACCCCCATTCCTGAGTCGCGCAAATCATTCCCGACAAGCCTCCCAAC
This sequence comes from Calopteryx splendens, assembly GCA_002093875.1. Lineage (NCBI taxonomy): Eukaryota > Metazoa > Arthropoda > Insecta > Odonata > Calopterygidae > Calopteryx > Calopteryx splendens. The sequence goes on from LYUA01000674.1 coordinate 820,917, forward strand.
GCCTCGAATATACGCATCGCATGGAGATCGCGAACCACCCAACTCTCTAAATTCGAATTTTCGGGACGGCGGTGATGAAAAACTACGGGCAAGTATGCATTACATATTTTAATGGGTACAGGACGGCAATAAGGTTTGAAAGCACGTGATTGAACTTCTGTCCATGTGTTAAGTTGCCACGTGTATATGTTATCATTTTAATGTCCTGGATTAAACAAATGATGTGCATTCTGCCCGACACCGCGAAATGTCCCATTTACGTCCAACCTATAGGGACGTTCTCAGTTTATATGTATATTTTAGCCCTTACACAGCCAAATGTTAAAATTGGCAAAAACATAAAGTATTGGCGTAGAGGGAAATACCAATCCAACAACAATTGCTGTTATATTATCACATAAAATGTGCATAAGAGTTAATTCCTTTTAGGTTGAAGTGCAGGGTTCAAATTCTCAGCTAGATGTTCTATCATAATTTTGTCTATGATTGAGAGATGGGAATTAGAAGCCCAAAGAAATAGGGATGTCATAATTGAGTATAATAACCTAAGCACAAGTTCGGTACAAACGACTCCGTTTTAGTACATACATTTCGGAAATTTGTAATAAATCTGCCGAGAATGGATTGGTTTTTCTTTAGATTTTGTTGCTCAAGGAATGGTAAAGTTTGAGTCATCATAAGGGGGGAAAATCTAAATTGTTAACTGTGAACCATGTAATTCAACTTGTAATTCAAAATAAAAAAGTTTATTTGGAAAAGCTAAGTGAAACCAGTGGTTTCATCTAAAGCTTTCAGACATAATTTTTATTATAAAATTATAAACTGGGAGCCCTTAAACCTGTTACTTACTAGCTAAATTATAGCTTACAAATCAACTTACTGCCTAAGTATATGAATCGGCGGTAATTAATTGTTAAAACGAAGAAAAACCATTAAGGCAACCTTCAGGAAAGTGATAGCCGGTTAAATTTCGTTTTTTGTTCGCATTTGAAACACACACACGAAAGTAATATGAATTCTAACACTGCACAATAGGTGTCGTTGAGACTTGTTTTTTTTTTTAATTTTAATGGGAAAGGTGTCATGCTATACGAAGCTAAAAGGTTTTAAGATAACCATGCGTAACTCTCGAAGACTCCCATTGAAAAGTATTTTAGAGAAAACCCAGAAAAATAATATTAAATTGTAATAATTTAAAATAACTCTCTACCCTAATTTATTATCTTCTAATCTACTTTCCTCGAATTAAAACGGATGAAAAACGTGTGCATTCTTCAAGGAAGATCCGCATTTTTTCCAACATTGTTTGCTTACATCACTTAACTTTTCGCGGTGCTATTCCATTTTGGACTGTTTTCTATGTCAAAAATTCGACTGGCGTTCATTTCCGAAGAAATCCTCTCCGCGCAGCATGAAGGCGTCACGTCGCTTCATTCCGCTAGCAGCCCTGGGCACGTGTTCCTTCGGCTCCGTTTACAAGAACCACGAACGAGGGAGAAATGCGACGCGTCAATCCAGTGAGCGGCAGCTGGGAAGGCTCAATAAGAAAGATTTACGCGGGAGATCGGCGGATGTGGCGCCTAGAATACCTATTGTGTTGCAAGGAATCTGGGATGCATAAAATAGAAAGCGTTTGCCGTGAAAAGGGGGCGGGTAGAAAGGGAGGGAGAATCGTTTCGGGACAAAAAAAGAAATCTCGAGGATCACTGCCTCGGGTTTATGCTAATGCTGCCGAGGTCAAAGTGCAACTTTTTTTCCCAGGAATCCGCATCAAACTGTTGGAAGTCCTAAATAATGCCTTCGAGTTAGGAGGAGAGGATGTGACAGTCCGTCGCATCGAGACTTCCAAGAAAATTCACCACTCGTTGCTTGGAATGCAAAGCAGAGTCGATCTCTCCCTCACTCTCCGGCGCGCGTCTTGCTTTCCGAAAAGGCTTCGCCGGGCACGAGACGCGAGAACGAAAGGAGAATCGCGAATGAATAAGACTTTCTCCAATGTTTAATTCGCTCGTTGAAGTTTCTCTGGGATGAAAAAAGAGAAACACTCCTGAAGTAGAAACGATACTTGATGCGACTGGAGTCTTTTGTCTTTTGCCATGACCTCGCGCAAGCTTCGACATTGCGTCGCGGGACCCTCATTCGAGTGTGTGGATAAGAAATCTTATCGTCCGACCCAAGCATGGGAGCGGGGGGAAACGAGTCCGTCCGGGGCGTGCGAGATCGTTTGGAGCCGCCGGAATTCGCTCGCATTTACGGCGATTGCATTCCTTTCGCGAGGTAAACGCGTGCCGTCCGAATTGGGGAAAGCGAGTAACGAGGCGAAGGGTCGATTGGAACGCAAAGACGTGGCTCGCCTCGCCGCGGCCCGTTGCAGTGGGCAGGGCGAGGGCAAACAATCTGCTCAGTGTCGCCTGAGCAAACAGAATTAATTGGAAAAGCCCAAATGTTTTGAAGAAGACTTGAATCGTTCTCTCCTCCCTCTTTCTTCTTCTCTACTGCATTTCGGTTGGTTTGGTTGCTCTTCCTCGAGCTCTTACGCCTCCTCATGAGGTAACCGAGGAAGCCTTACGGAAGGCCGGGAAAAATCTCTTTTTAAAAAAATATAAAAGCTCACAGACGCGTAAAAGTAGTCCATATTCTTCGGGATGCTTTTTTATTAGCTTTTGTCAAAAATAGCTGATTTTGGATGATGAGGTGAACGCTCATAAAATTTAAACGTGCCCGAATTTTTTGCATCAAAACGCGCATCTGCCACGTAATGAGTTGCTTGCCCAGGTTGTTAGCACTTAAATCATTTACGAGGAAAAGAGAAATGTAACAAATAAATTTATTATTTAGAAATAATAATTCGGCGGAAGATAGATGTATAAACAAAATTGACAAGCGTATAGGTGCCTAACACTAACGTAACACTGGGAATACTATGGTTTAAGAAAGAGGAGATACAATAGCAGAGCGACCCTTGAAGAAATCCAATGGCTTATCGTCCTTTAATGAGGGACGAAAATTCACCCTCTCCATGAGCTATGAAGCTAAATTATGATTTTAGAAGTCTTCAGTTTCTATGAAAGGAAGAAGATGATTTTTTCCCCTCAGCGCCTAGACTTTTTCTCCTGAAATCGAAAAGAATCGCGCGGTCAAAAGACTTTCGTGGGTGAGGGAGAGACGAGAGCGAGGCAAATATAATATCCGCGGTTCGCGATTTGAGTATTGTGTCAGCGCACTCGCGTCGGGACGGGTCAAGAGGTTCCCCCCAACCGACTCCCTCCCCCCCTCCTCTCCCGCGTGCCTGTCAGATGGGGCTTGTGTTATGGGAGAAGATGGACGGACGCCCGTGCTCCACTTCCGAAGATCACGTGTGCAAGCAGCAGGAGCGATGGGGCGTGCGAATGCCGGGATGGAAAAACACGGAGCTACAAGCAAATTCACTGAAAACCTTCCTTCTATCGAGAATCTCCCACGTGACCAAATGCGTTCTTGGACCGCTTCCAAGGGTGCGGAAAACCTTTCACGAATTAACTCGGCCTCTATTACCATTTATCTCGTTCGGAACGGTCGCAGTTTCTGTGATTTAACGATCGATCGGCGAAAATTGCGATTGTGGGTACGTAGTTACGCAAGGAGAGCAGGCAAATTACTGATCGTTCAGCTATCCGAGACACCAGTTAAAAACGAATGAAATTGAGGCGCATTTCAAGGATACGATATAGCACGACTTGAAGCATTTATTAATGCGATTAACTCGTCTTTTCGGCTTCATTTGTTTGAAACTATGGATACTGAAAATCTTTCATTTTCAGCAGGAATACTTAATATTTACTTATCGGCGGACCTGGCGCCAAGAAGAGACATTCTTGTGGAATGAAGTATCCTATTTGTGCGATTAAGCAAACTTTAAGGTAGAGTTGATTACGAAAATCTGTTATCCCCGGATCATTCATTATTCATTGGTATTCAAAATCTTTGTTTTTATTTTTTTCTTTCAATCCAACACAGCTGCGAAAAAACTGTTTGTTCGGCAGGCTCAAAGGACGACCTTTGTCTATATGAATTTATTATGCCGCTATACTCAAATTCTCATGTCGCTTTCTGCAGCCAGCTGATCGCCGAAGAATTAACGCATTTGTGCTTTGAATGCCCCTTTAATGGTGGCCAAAATTATGAACGGGCGTTATAGAATTCAACCAAAAATAAAATAGTAAGTATAGGATTTAAGCCAAAAAGGCTGTCTCCTTCTTTTCAGTCCACTTGAAGTTATTCAGCCTTCATCCTAAGCTCGCAATTAATTCGAAAATGCATGAATGCGTCGTTGTTTCCCCGGAGAGCACCGGGCGGTGCACGTGGCCTCTTTCGAGTTTATTCGCCCTCGTCGCCAAGCGGACGATGCTCTAGTTCAAATAAGAAATCTGTCCGCGGGAGCGCAGGCATTTTCTCGGCGACCACGGCGCATAGCGTTCACGCTCATTTCGGCCCAAAGACAGCGGGCGCAGCTGGATTGGAGCGGAGAGGATTGGAGTTCGAGGGGCGGCCGCCGGGAGGGGGAGGGGTTGGAGCTGAAGGGTGTGTTGAGGGTCGTGGCTGAGGCAGGGGCGAGGAAAATGTTGAGAGGCTGGCTGGCTCTTCTAACAAAGGGGGAAAATATGTAGTGGAGATGGCCGGCCCTGGTTGGAACGAATGGATGCCCAGTGGAAATAGGGAGAGAGATGGGGGAGGCAGAGGGAGTTGGAAGGGTGAGGGGAGGGGGGTACAGGCAAGCTTTGGGGGAGAGAAGAGGGAGGTTGTGTGGGAGGTGGAAAAAAGGGCGGAATGTAAAGAGGGGAATTGAGTGGAAAGGAGTGCGGATGCGCTTGAAAAATTGATAGCTCTTTAGAGTGGGTTGGACCGGGAGGGACAGGATAATGGTCAAACCGCAATGATATTAGGCTGTGGATTAATGTATAAGGCGCGCTTCGAAGTTAATCGAAAACGACGATAAAAATCGTGAACGTGAGGCTCGATCACGGTATTTAATGACGGAAAAGTAAGCCAAAAAGGATGAATGAGCGTGCTATGGTCGGAGATAAGGACTTTAAAAGACGACACGATGAAAACCATCCTACTACTAGAAACAATCCATATGTTACTAATTAAAATCATGTGTCTTGATTATTTTAATCTGGTCTCCTAATTATATTTTAGGGAGTATCATTTTGAATGCTTTGGTGTTATCACTTTATGGACTTGGGAATACGTTTTAATATCTCCTGAAGTAATTATTCGAGCATTACAGCTTACTTAACACCTTCGTTGAAGTTATTCTTATTTATTTCTTTATCGATTTTATTTCATTCTGGTTCATTGGGTAGGGGAAAAGTTGTAATTACTGTCATCGAGTCAATGTTTGTACGTTGACGCAATTTTTTCCACGTGGTTACCATTGAATCGAGAATTAATAAAAAAACGAATAACGTTTTTGCCATAATTTATATGTATTACATTTCTGAAAACTTGGATTTCAAGGATTAGGATTCTTGTACCTAGGATCATTTTTTCTCCGTACATATCAATTTCATCTCGGTCTATTAAATGTCATGTAAGCTCAAGCCTCTTGAAATCTTCCCGGTTCTCCTCCAGTTGAGGATTATCCACGAGTTTTGGCTACGTTGGCGAAGAATAGTGTCATGCGATACCCTTACAAGTGCAAGTGCGGTTTTTAAATCTCTGAATATTAGGTAACCTTTCAGGGAGTTTTTTAGTTTCTACATTTTTTCAAATGGAGACTAAGGCACTCCGCAGTAACATGGCTTATGAAACCCACAAACAATTTCGATATCATTTTTGAGCAATTGAAAAGTTGGACTCATAAATTCGCTATCAATTTCCCGCTGAAGCGAGGTCGTTGACTCTTGTGTTAAAGAATTGCTATACTTTCTGTTTTAGTCTTCACTTAGTTCGTCTGGAGCACAAACGTTTCCTGATGCATTCCTTTACTTTTCTTTTTTTTATACTTTTCCTGAATTTTGTATCTTTAGGGTAAAAAAATTAAAAGATATCGATGGTTTAACCATAAATTATGAATGTATATTGTTCGTCATATAAATGCACGAATGAGTAAAGTTAAAGCAATTCTTGCTGAGATAGATTGCATGAGAGGATACTTTAAAAAAATACATTTTTACTCTTCTTTTTTTATGGACCAGTATTTTACTTTCTCATTGCGCTGAACATCATCAAAAATATTTAAATTTCACCATCAATATCTCATCTGGTGATTCTACTCCAAAATATCTTCTCGATGCACGCGAAATTGAACATATTACGCGTCGAGGAGTGCACGTGCATTAATGAACTCGTACCGCATTCGAAACGCGGCGGAGTATACGGAGTAACCGTCGCATATCTTATGTTAGCTAAATGGCCATTTTAATTAAATTCCTCCGTCACGCCACGTACCTAATGCGTGCCCTCCACAAAAACGACCGCACCGCCACCATCAAAACCCTCCGAGCTTTAATTTAACGATTTTTCGGACGGCGATCCGGTCGTGCACAAAACTAAGCGTTTTCGTTCCGAAGGAGAGCCACATATTTATGGGATCAGGGGCGGCGGGGGTCGAGGGAAGGGGGAGGGAATGCTCATTTCC
>LYUA01000674.1:843988-855237 GCA_002093875.1 Calopteryx splendens
CCTGCCACACGCCCTAGCGGTGGCTTGCGGGGTATCGTGTAGATTTAGATGTAGAATTAATGTGTAAACTATTTCTAAAATTAAACTTATGTTTATTGCTAATATTATTTGATTGATACTCCTCACGGAGATTTAAAAATATACTATAGGACCTTATGCCACCCTTATACCCTGAATTTTTTGCGCAATAAAGACAAATGGTCATTTCAAGTTAAAGGGTTATGAAATTTTCTTTCTTTCCATCCGGAGGAATATTGAGCGGCAGCGTCCTTGAACTCGTACGTTTTTTTAAATATATTAGGGAAAATGCTTTTTGGTTGGTAAATTAGGCTTGCCGTGCTAACACTGCTGGTTGAAGGTGTCTTGGTTTAAACGCGATGATCGTGCTATTGCAATATCTATGATTTCTACGTGGCCAGGATCCTGTACGGAGTTGGAATCGCATAATTAGTTCCTTTAGGTAGGTGTTTAGGCATGTTACAAGGAGTAATATTAATTGCATAGTGTGTGTAATTACTATTAATAAAAGAGAATGGAAAGTATCTCTCAAATAATACATTACAATATACTTCGAGTACTTAACAGTGGTTCCTCACAGCAGGCTGGTTCAACATAGTAATTCAAAAAAATACACAATTTAAATTATTTATGAGTATTAGAAAAAATAACATGCATGTATGTTTCTGGGTTTCCAACGCCGGAAAGATAAATTCGCTAACCACTCGTGTAATCGACTGGAGTTCTCATGGAAAGCAAGAAGAATGGTGATGGAGTTTGCCTTTACCTACATTTTACTCGCCCACGAACGGCGCATTCATTCAGACGGAACAAGATTTAGTCCCGTCTTCCTGCACCATGGCAACCACGTGGAGAATCAGGGCGATATTCTAAGGGTCGCATTTGTACATGAGGATTTAAGGGTATTCCATGGAGTGTGTTCGAAGGGGAGCAAGAGGAAGGAGGCGAGGCAACTGCAAACTGAGATTAAAATGCCTGTCGAGAGAGGCCATGAGAACTAGGAGGAGTTTGAGGACAAGGAGAATAAAGAGAAGTAAAGGGGCTCGTGTAGTACGTGCCCAGAAACATGACGTCCCCATGGAAACGGGCAAATGGGGGCGGGGTGTGTCGTAGGGGGCGAGAGGATGGCAAGGGAGGGAGGAGGCGAGCACACCAAGCTCCTCACGCCCCCCCCCCACGAGTGGGCGTAACCACACTGCATCATCATGACTATTTAATGGCGCATGCAGGCGGCATATAATTCGACATAAAATCTTTTCATTTTTTCACCTCTCGTCCTCTCTCTCTTGCAGGGACCACACTCCGCAGCGCCAGGCCCACTGCTCCCCTCCCACACCCGCGTCCTTCGCTGACCCCACCCTTCTCCTCCAACCCATCCCCATTACACTCCCCACTTCACCCGCCTTCTCCGTACATTCCACCGCATCTCTCCCCGCCGCACCCCACGTAGGGGACGGGACAGGAGCAGAACGCGGCGCCTACTTCAACTCTGACCCCGCTCCTTCACCCTGAGAGGCGTCACACGCCCCACCCGGGCCCTAACCCACAACCCTCGCCAACGCACCCCTCTCCTCTCCTCCCACACCGCCCACACCTCCTCCCGCCGCGGGAAGGGTGTAGGACGGGAGGACGGCCGGATCGAGAACTAGGGCGGCCCGGAAGCGGAGGGGTGCTAGCGAGGGGGAGGTGGAGAGAGGATGGAGATGCAGATGGGAGATAGAGTCACCCCGGGGACGAATCAAGGACCCCGAGTGAAAGAGTCATCCCTCAGCCCAAGAAACGGTAGTTACGGCCCACGTGCCATTAATCAAGTCGCCTTTCTTCCGCGCTCCTTCCGGCCCCTCCGCGGGTCCTCTCCCCCGCACTCCAACCCATCATCCCCCTTTTCTTCTGTTCGCCCTGGCTCCAAACCTCCGGTCTCCTTATCCCTCCATTTTATTGATTTTCCCTTGTCAATGTTTATCCCATTGCGTTGAGGTCGCTCCCTTTTTCCGCTTTCGTTTGTTTCTTCCTAGTAAGGACAGAGTTCTACGCGGCATGAGAAGGAGAGTGAGGGCAAGTGAAGGATCGTCGTATTCACTTAGCCCTCTTTAAATGAATCAATTCTGCATGGCCGTAATTTCGCAGTGTGGAGATAACCTTCGCCATTCTCACCTCTTTGGTGGCGTTCCCTACGAAGGGTAAAGGGAACAGTGGAATTATTCCTCTAAATGAGATTGTTACCACTTGCGGTATTTTTTATGTCATTGTGATTTCTCAAGGTTTGCAACTGCAACTTGCAAATTTACCTAGGTAACAGTTATTTAAAGTATAATATTTAATTTGTGCTGCATATTAATTTCTTTCGCTCTTCACAATACATACGTGAGGATATACGTATCTATTGAATGTTTGCACATCAGTATTTTAATTTAAGGGAGAGGTCAGAAATTATATCTATTTCTTTCTTAACAGTAAAAGGATCCTTTATTATAAAAAAGTGCATCTGGCGTGTCATCTAATTGCCCTTGAAATCGTTTCAAATCTGGTTGTTAGAGCAATGGTGTATGTCATTCTTCAAATTTATACATTCCATATAGAATTTTAATACACTCTCTGTATGAAAAATAATCATCTAATAGTTGTTAAACATTGAAGTTATTCTTATATAGATTTTCGTAGTTTTGAAAATTCTACCGCTCTTCGTAGACCATCCAACGGAGTTAGTTCTTAAAATTTACCGTAGGTAGCAGCACACTATGTGAGGTTGTGGAAGCTGAACCCGACTTCCATTAATGCACACATTTTAAATTAAAAGTCACTTAAATTTGAAAAAAATGTCTGCAAACCATTATTATTTATTTTAGGGTCCTAGGATAACGGAAACCTCGGAAAATTAGTAAAAAGCTTTTCAAGGACTTCAAATAACATGCAGCAGCTTAACCATTTCGCCATGACTATGACCTCCAAAAAAATTTAGGTTATTATGGTGGCTAGCATACTAGCCTCGCATCCCTAGGGCCGAATTTTCTGTGTTAACCCTGTCCCTACTGGGGTCCTAACACCTCTCGTAAAGTTCAAGAAGTAGCAGGCAGCCTACCCTGCAATTTCTGTGGACCCCTAGGCGCCTTTCGTTAAGGAGTAGGATAATGCCGACGACGGGTTTCTCTCCACCCTTCCTCCTTTCCCAATACTTACCTCTTCCAGATTACCCACCTATCCGTCCTGTAGGGCCCAATGTGTGCCCGGCAGGATTAATCTCCCCTCCAAGAATGGGTTTATGTGTACATTTAAACCATTAAGTTAAACTTGGTAAAAATGTGAGGGACTATATGAGTTGGAAGTTAATAGAGAGTAATCTGACCCCGGCAAAAACATGCTTTTACCTAAAGGAGCATGCAGCTCCAATCTGACGACGGTGTAATCCGTTCGACGTCTTTGATAGTGACCGGGGCAAAGTGGGGATGGACGGAAGCGAGCAGAAGTTGCCGGAGTCCTTTAGTCCGGAAGGGGGATCGGGAGCAAACTCTGTTGTAAACTCCTCAAATGTTTAATTCTTCATTTGAGATTGCCTTCCTGGCCTAACTGGGAGACTTCATTGAACAATTTTTCTCACCGTGGCGTAAGCCAGCTCTTTTATAACTCTTGGTACCACTCCGAGGAATCGTGTTACCGCTGAAAGAATTTCCCACGTTCTTTCCTGGGAACGGGAATATACTCTAGAATCATCCCCAATTACTATGTTCTTGTTCTAACTTTTTATTGGCCAAGTAATCGCTTTACTTCTCTTTGAAAAAGGAATGAGAAACCTTTTCCTACTCCCCATCTCAAATTTTAAATATTATGTACACACAATCACCCCTGGAATATTTTTCAGTACTTCGGGTTATAATCCAAAACCTGAACCTTTTCAATTCAGATTTAATTTCAGGACTTGCATGAAAATTTTAATAAACCAAGTTTAACAGGAAAATATTTTCTGAAAATTTTAAATCACGAGCTTCCCCAAATATTTAAATTTTAAATCGATCCTTGCCTCTTGTTTGTCGACTTTAATCCTTGGATTTAATTGATTAATTTAAAAAAATTGAAAATTTGTCTTTGTCTTAAGGAAAGGAAGACATTTTAAAAATTAAATCCTCCCTTGTTCTTCCACCCAGAAGTCTCACCCCTGAGAACCTTTTCTTCTTCAAATATTCCAATAAAAATGAAAAAATTCCGTCCCTCCGATCCCAATCAAGGACTTGAAATCGGATCCAATCCCTTTGGCTGAGAGGCATCATAGCAATTCACCACAAGCCATCCCTTCTTCCATCCCCTAAAATAAACCCAAGGGTTGACTGCGAAAGTGGGGTGCCTTATATCATGGCGGGCATGGGGGAGCATGGCTCTCTTATGCTCAGCAGTCTCTGGTTTCGGCAACCCCATCAACCATCCACCCCTCGCTCAGCTACCCCACCCCACTTCTCTCCCACTCACCATCAAGCAATCCTTCTCTCACGAAACGCTTCCCTGCCTTCCCCTCCCTCGACCCCCTACCGCCAACCAGCCAACTAACCCACCCTCCTGTCGATATCAGCTGAAATGGGGATGAGGGGTGAAAGGTTTGAGGACTTCGTCACCGTTCAACAGGTTATGGGACCGAGTCCACAGCTGGAGAAGGAAGAAGTAGAGGGATCGAGCGGACTGGTGAGGTGGAAAGGGGGCTCCAGGTGAGAGAGAGAAGGGGGGAGGCGATAGTCAAGAGATGGAGGGGTGAGGGTGGAGAGAGGGCTCGCAAGGCCCACGCGGCCGCCTCGTTTCTGGCACCGGGATGCAAAATGATCAAAAAGTGCTGCCACCAATGCAAACTGGTCTCAAGGCGGACCGTTATCCGCTCCTCGCGCATAAAACGTGTGCAAGGGAGGTAGAAACAGCGGGGCTCTCTCTCTCTCTCTCTCTGCGTGTTTGCTCAGGAGTGGGGGTGGCGTGCCGACGTACACACACTCACGCACACTTGAGCCTCGAACAGATGAGTTGCTTCAACATAGAGGAGATGGAGACCCACCATCCCCCCTCCAAACCTTTCTGCTGATGGATCGCCCCCCCTCCTCCCCATACTATAGAGGGAGGGAGGGGGTGGAGCACACACCAACTCCCCGACCTGTGCCAACGGACGCTGCGTCTCATTTGCAACCATGCGCCCTCGAAAGACGGGAGAGACAGCCAAATGGCGCTGCCGGCGTTTCGCGCGTTGCTCACCCAACCCGTTATCCATTTGGCAGTGGCAGATCTGGGCGTTTGCTGGGCTTAAACGGTCTCGCAGATAAATGTCGCGATGAGTGAGGGAGACATTGTGCTCCCCGGTCATCGAGGGGCGTCCATTGGGACCATCTTTAAGTTCCGCGGACGATTTCCCAATTGACATGGGGGTGGCGTAATAGGACAGTTCGCTGTGGTATAAACGTTTGCCGACCTGCATCATATAGGTCCAAAGGTTTCAACAGCCTAGGCTTGGCATAGTAGATGATTGCAATGCTCTTGAATAATAAATCTGTTTTGAGAATATGACGAAGGGATTTTATGCGTACCAAATGGCACATTAATCATTTAGTAATTTTCTTTCACTTCATTTACTGGAAAACGAAAGCGCAAATTTTTATTTGGCCATGATCCCAAAAATATGACGTTCATTGCAGAACTTCTGATTGTGGGCTATTAAATGGTTTAATTTGCATTGCCTCCCCATTTATTCATCGAAGAGTATTTCTACTCGTATATAGCTTGGGAAATTTCACATACCAAATTTTATACCCCCATTAACAAATACCCCAATCATGAAGCAGAAAGAGGTTCGTTGAAACGAATGAAGAAATATCTTTAGTTTGTTGAGAATTATTTTTCGTGAGTAACCCACATATGCAGAACTGAAGCTGAAGCAGACTTCTGAAGCTTAATTGGCGATCAGATATGCCTCTGCCAAGTGATTGTTCTTCCCAATAAGTGCCACACATGTTTATGATATCTCGCCCGTTTTCCAGTTGAATCTAGAGTCTTGAATTCACATAACAGAAAATATAAAACTGAAGTGAAGCATGCATGCATGCATGAAAAAATTCTAGAAATAAAAGACATTAAAATACTAGGAGGTTAATGGGTAGATTCTGAAGTTAAAACTCCATAAAGATTCTAAAACCAATGTTACCTACTCTAGTTTCAAATTTTGTTACCCTTACGACGTATGATGCACATTATTAAATTTACTACCAATTTATGTTGCATTATTAGTAGATATCTTAGTAAATTCATATCACCAAAGTAACACGATTCAATTTTTGTTATACGTACTCTTCAATTGTGTTTAAGAAAAGAATTATACCTAAATGAGATACAGGTCCAGCTAAGACAGAGAAACCTAAAGCTAAAACTTGAGAAAGCGACAAAATAAACGAGAAAAAAATTTCATACATTTGATGGTTACGATATTTTCTTATTCGATTTCAACGAATCCAATGCTTATTGCATTACCCTACTAAAAGGTGCATAAACCTTTTCCTGATTAACATTAACTGAGTTGCTTCCTATTCCGATTAAAATAAATGTTGTAAGATAAAACTGATCTAGGAGTATAGCTAACAAAAGAAACCAAATTATTTATGGCGTTATATTTTCAGGGGTGTAGGGATGTCTAGTTAGTCCTTTGCATATTGGGGGCCGCGAATTCCATGGTACTTAAAGGCGAGAACTAGTGTACTTCTGCCTTCTTTTTTAAAATGAAATTTTTATTTTCAAAGGGCAGTAGGATAAAGGCGCTTCTTCCTTGAGCCACACACATGTAATATAGCACTGACTTTCCTCCTGTGTTTAATGTCCCCACGACTCGCAAGTACCGTACATACATAAGTCACTCCTTGAAAAATGGACCAAGAAATAATGAAGGGGAGGATTTTTCTCGCACCTTGTAGCATAAATATTATTCTGCGGGACCAATGTTTTAAAAATTTCAACTGCCCTCCGGCGTGAGTCCATAAATTTCTTTCATGATCAGATATGCCTCTGCCAAGTGATTGTTCTTCCCAATGGGAGCCACACACGTTTATGATATCTCGCCCGCTTTTCAGTTGAATCTAGAGTCGTGAATCGTTTGTAACAGAAAATATAAAACTGAAGTGAAGCATGCATGCATGGAGGAAGAGATTTCGATGCCTGGGAAACTGCACGTATTTTCTTAACGCCTGGTTGATTTCGGTTCGAAGATTCAGGATTTTAATCGAGGTTGCGCTCTAGGAACAAACAGTAGGGCATCTCTCATCATCACAGAGATCACTTTAAAAAATCTGCTATGGTTGAACCTGGGCATCATCTATCGAGTCACGATTCGTTTGAGAGAGCTCTTTGGCACAAGAACTCGCAGGAAGCATGTCGCTTGCCACCTGGTACCTCTGGCACTCCATGCCACTCGGCAACGGTGAATGAATTTGAACCCGCGTCCGCATATTCGGTGCTGTAGTAAATCTTTCCAGAAAATATTTTTCAAGACATGGGCAGTTTCAAATTATGAATTACTCCTCGAGTGGATCTTTAGCCGTCATAAATAATGTAATTGAATGGAAATGTTTTACTGCTTTTGTTGGAGAGTGGACGAAAATGGAGTTAGGAAATTAGGAATAAAACTGACTACCCGGTGAGTTTGCATTTTAAATTCAATGTAAGTAATTGCCGCACAGAAAAATCCCGTAAAATGTTACCGTTTCGAAAAACTCCTGGAGCCATTGACGAGCGATCTTTTTTGCCTGGGCAGTTACTGTACGGAATCACTACAGCCATCGATGAATTCTAAAACCGAATACCAATGCAATTCGAAATTTACTTGGACGAAGAAAAGAATTTTGTACAGGATATGGTCGAATATTTCTGCAATGGAATGCGTTGTATCGTTTACAATGGACGCCAATATACAACTTTTTTTTTAATCTTCAGGATCACGTAAGTACTTCAGCTTGATTCACGCGAATGCAAATAATTACGATCGGCGCCACTCTTCCAGGGCTCATCAATGGAATTACGAACCAATCGAATTACGACACATTTTTATGCTATATTTTGTGGTTCTTGTCATCCCGCTTTCACAAAGGTACTTCCGCGGATATGGTGCAAATGTACACTCCCTCGGTGCTTATTTCCTCTCCTTAAAAAATCCTCATTTCCAGCCTTTCCCCAGGCACCGTCCCCGAGTGAGTTCTTCTTCCTTGCCGAGGCGCACGTAGGCACTTTTGATGACCGACTGAGGAAGCGTGAGTCCGGAGGGTAGCAGTGACTTCCTCCAAAGGGGGACAACCGGGCGGCGGACAATGGAGTGGGCGCGTGACTTCGGGGGGAAGGGGGAAGCTCCAATCGGCAGACTTCTTAAAGGGACGAGGGGGTGGACGGCGATTAGGACTCGGGCAATGAGGAAGGCTTCGGGCGGGATGAGGAAAGGAGAATGGAGGAGGGAGAGAGAAAACGGGGGATGGAAACGGAGACAAAAGAAACACGAGAGACGTAAAATAGTTGGAACAGATAGTGAGGAGGCGGGGGATGAAGAGGGAAGCAGGGTAGGAAAGTGGGGGGAGAGGAGAGGAGGAAGCGTGAGGGAAATTAGAGTTCGTCGACCCCGGACCATCTTAGTCTTGCTCCTCGGCCTTCATGGCAAGAAGCAAAAAACGCGCCAGCCCCGAAAGAAAAAGGAAGAAGGTGGAGAGGGGCGGGCGGGGGAAGGAGAGGGGATACGACAAAAAAGAGTGAAATAATGGTCAGCCTCTCACGCATTACGTGCCCTAAAGCGGCAGACAACCCAATGGCTAGCCAGACTCCGATGAACCAGTTGGTTTAGTCTTGCGTGTAAGATGCTCAACATCGGTTTTGTGGGGAAGTGGACTGGGGCGAGATTGAGAAGGACGGGCGATGTGGAGGCGAGCGATGGGGGAGAAATATCTTAGTGGCAGTGGAAGGGTTGAGGGGAGGGAGGGAAGGAGGGAGGGAAGGGGAGCGGGGTGAGAGTCGAAGCCAGTGGGGCAAAAGAAGTCCGCTCACAGACGGCGAGTCACCACTGCTCGCCTATGACCGCACCACGTCCGCCGCCGTGGCGTGGGTAGGGCTGTCAATATCTCCAACGACTTCTGCGGATTGCACCGTTCCCCATCGGGGAATCGATCCACCTATAGCCTCAGAGTCGTGCATCGCAAATATTCGATTTTTTGCTTTTCGAAGAAATTCTTTTCCCGAATAGATTCAACGCCAATTTTGTTTCTCATCTTCGGTCATCTATGGCGTCTGGAGATAAAAACAATATGTGAGAGCCTGGGATTCCGATAAGTAACTCTCGGCCTGTCCTTACAAGGTTACAAGGAGCCAAAATTAGGGTTTACGTGACTTCCTAGGCTAAGTGGGACTCGAACCTTAGGGTTAGCAAAGGGGCACATCGTTCTACTAACAAATCCACTATAAATTAGCGCGGTTTCATGTAGGACTCTCTGAATTGGCGTGTATTTGAATACATTTTCATTGAATCCTTTGCTTGTGTATGGTTCTTGTTCCCTGTCACGTAAGATTAACTAGAAATCTTAGAAAACTATTTACTTCACGAAGAAGGTTTTTATATTAGGGTGATTACTATGATAAATCGATCCAGGCTTGACGTTGCGGATAATTATTACTTCCGGGACTATAACTGAGCACACCCGTATCGTCCACCCCATGGAAAGGTAAAATATTGTCCTGAAAAACTCATTGGCATCCGGCAGCCCAACTTGGACTCTTCCGTTTGCCGGTTGAATGCCCTACAACTGATCTACATTTTCTGCCTCTTGGTTTTTGGAAATTCGGAAATCTTTTTTCTCGCTGAAAAAAATCGTACGGAATTTGAAAATATCATCAAGGTATTTCAAAATACTTGTGAGAGCTCACTAGACTTCAATTATCGAAATCTCCTAAAAGCGGCGGATCTAAGTATTAATAACAGAGTTTTAGTAAAGTTAAAAGTATTGCCTCCCCGTTCATGTAGATTAGTTTATTGAACGTTAAACTACTGACGGAAGGGTGCGGATTCAAATCAAATAAATAATACCTACCTTTGTAGATCCCCAGCTAATCACTAAATAAGTAAATTATGTGAATTCAATTCTTTCCGGCGTAATGTTGTGGAAGTTACTATGAATAATGAAATTAACGATGTTTTAATCCACTGAGTTTTTTATAAAATTTTATTAAAACATCGTTAATTTCATTATTTAAGTAAATTATGTATATTTTCTAAGTAAAGTTCATTTCGATATTACCGGTTTCGACACCCAGGCGGCATCATCAGGTACAAAGATTTTTTCCATGTCTGTGAAATATTTGTTTTTGCCATTTCTTGGGAGCTTGTAGGGAAGATGTACAGTACCAGAGGACATAGAGGATATCTCCAGACCATTGAATTCATCCCCAGCTAACATTCAAGCGGTGTGATTTTCTGGGTACTAGAGTCCTATGGAAAACTGCAAGTGACAACTATAACTAGGTACAGGAAATAACTAGCCCCCGTAAATAGAATGTGTGAATATTACGCCGTAGGGTATAGTACTAAGAACCTCTTCCTTCACCGCAATATCATGGGTTATCAAACCAGTAGCTCTACAAGCTAACCGTTGCCTGCCAGTCTCTTAATTTCTTCATATTTCCTTTCGCTTAAGTTTTCTATCATCCGCTTCTAGTAATTCACCCTTGGCCTTCCTCTGTGGTTCCTTCAGTTTCGTCTTCTAAAGAAACGGTCTTGCCTAGGATGTGTTCAATTTGTTTCCTTTCTTCTTCCTTCTTCGCTTCTTTTTGTGTCTTCCTCTCACCCGCCTCTTTTTGTGCAGGCCTCCCTTTTCACTCACTCTTTTCATTCATAAGAATCAAAAAACTAACCTTCGGGAGCAGGACTGTGGTCGATTTTATATTACGTACATGCATGCGGTACTGAGAAGAATCATTTCAACCATAGTAAAATGACATTTTGTTTGAATATATTGCCCCTGTCCAACCAAATTGGTTGGTATCAACCTCGTAATAAGAAATGACTGGTCGATGCTGCTTAGTTTTGCTTTCTATCATGCGGGCCTCCACTAAGACGGTTAGCAGGATTTATATTGATTTTAAAAGATCCAATGAATTAACGATAAGTCTCTTGGGATTCTGTCACCCTTAAAAGTAACAACGCTCCAAGGGGATAACTAAAAGCCAGAGGAGGAGCCTCTTGTCGAAAATCTCAT
>LYUA01000675.1:125387-137271 GCA_002093875.1 Calopteryx splendens
CGGAGAAATTCCCAGGAAGCACAATGAGGATACGTGACACCTCTTTTGACGCTCTCCCAGTAACGAGCTGCGACCGACCGAGAGCGTCCTCCGGCCTCGGGAGCCGGCGAATCGGAAATTTGATGGTTCATAATTGTTTAATGAAGCCTTTTCCGCGCAATGCGCGACGCCGCACGGGGAGGAGAGGATATTATTTCACACATATTAAGCTGCGTGTTTTTCGTCCGATGAATAAAATGCTAGCGAAGCAACGCCTCTCGGACGGGAACCAGATTTCATTTTCTTCCCCGCTTCCGAGTGGAAACGTCAATAGCTGCCTTGGAAATAAAACCAAAGTTCATAACAACGAGCTTCATCAAACAAAAACAATTGGGTGAACACCACTGCAGAAAATATTTTACCTGCCTCGTGACTATGCTCATCGTTAATGCGACGTAGGTAGTATGTACGTATTAAAAGCAAATGGGCGCGCAGAAAAATTATTTTTACAAAGGATTCTCCTAGTATTTTTTTTAATTGGTGCGTAACGGAGTAAATGAGTTGAAGCAAATGACCCACTCGATCCTGCTGAACGCAGAAAATTCACGGTGCTCGGAAAATAAAATTAAACCCGAATTGATGCTGCCAAATACCATAAAAATACTTAGGAAGTTAATTTGAGTGCTCAGCGTGGGAGAGAAGACATAAGTACCTATAATTACCTATTTACCTAAAAGATACCTCGACCATCAAGCCTTGCGAACCTCGTAAATCTGCGACGGCAAATGCTTCGAATCCCCAAGCATACTTATGGTTCACACGTTATGCTCTGATACTCTGAACTGAAATATTGCGTCCTCCTGGAAATTACGTCCATGGTAGGTAATGATTTCTAACTCCGTTGCATTTTATACCGAGTCAAAACGTGTTCAGCGAAAACTTAGTCCCAACGAATAATGAAGGGATACACTTAAAACCAATAGGCACAAGTCCGTGAATGAGTACTTGGGAGAGAGAGAAGTGAATTCCATAGCAACCGAGATGAAAAAAATATGACGAGAGAAGAACAAGACATGAGAAACATATGAAAGATTCCATTGAAAAGTTCATTTGATCAAGAAAATCCCGGAACCCATTTTAGTGATAGGCGAGTGCGAGATGAACAAAGATGGCATATCGACGAGTGAATCTGACAGAGCAGTAAAAGACCTGATGAGGAAGGTGCCGTAAGCAGGATCAATCAACTGGGACGCTACCGAGGCTATTGGACGTTAACCCAAAGACATCCTTTATGAATAAAGAAAAGATGGAAATGTGGAGGATTGTCGAAGGACTTGTAGGAGAGAGTAATGGTAGCGATACAGAAGATTTTTGAAAACCGAGAGATTCGAGAAACTCGAGACCCTCATGTATGGTGTTACAAACGTCCAAAATGCCGACGCAAATACTAGGCGGAGGCATAGTTGAAAAAGTTGAACAAACCCTGTCGTAAAACCAATTGGGAACCTGAAAAAAACTAGGAAGAAAGAACGCCATATCAACTCCTATGCCTATGGATAATCATGCGTTATTTGCGAATTGGGGAAAGCCTTTGACATCGATTGTTAAACATTTATGATTGCCGGAATATCTTGAAATGGATTACAATGACAAAAGAATTACATGCCTACACTTTACATGAACCAGCCAAGATGATACGGTTGCAGATAAGTTAGCAGTACACTAAATAATGTTTGTAGTGTGACATTTAGATCCTGTTTTATATGTCTAGTTAGGAAGGTTAACTTTAATCTCCGGTCAAGGCCAAAAATCAGATTCATCATG
This sequence comes from Calopteryx splendens, assembly GCA_002093875.1. Lineage (NCBI taxonomy): Eukaryota > Metazoa > Arthropoda > Insecta > Odonata > Calopterygidae > Calopteryx > Calopteryx splendens. The sequence goes on from LYUA01000675.1 coordinate 127,191, forward strand.
ACTAATTAAGTCCAAAACCACTGTTAAAGTTCAAGTTCATTTAAATACTGAGTTACTACGGTTAGCATGTCTATATTCACTATCGGTCTCAATTGTTGGCATACTCGGATGTCGGTAACCTTCAGGTTTAAGTAAAGTTAAGTAACTAACGACTGGATTTAACGAGACATTATAAAACCAGGCCTTAATAAACGAGAGGTGAGGACGATTGAATAAATACAAAAAAGAATAATATCCTTCAAAATCTATTGTCAGTAGCAGCTACTGAAGGTCAAATAGGTTAAACTCATTAAATTATAAACGAAATCGTACCTACAGGGAAGAGTAAATGAGGGAAAGACTATATGGACGTAGAATAAAGCAGGGAAATGAGGTATGGGGAAAAGAGATTAATAGGACATAGGTATCTAAAGACAGGATATAAGAAAGATGATAATATGGGAAGGAAAATGTCCATGATGAAGGCCGAAGGGTAAATAATTACGTAAAATAAAGATAATTGTAAAAACAGAAATACCTGATAATCAAGGTAATAAAATAGATGACAGAGAGCGGAAATTCAATACCTAACGCTGATACGCATCTCTATCACTGACAGCTCATATTTTCTCCACTTGTTTATGAATGTGAACGAGATATCAGTCAGCGAAAACATATCAAAATTGTTTGAAATAAAAATAAATAAAAAAGGCACGCAAATTGACGAATTTCATGGAAAAACCATTAAAATGGAAGCCAAGAAAAAAAAATATTAACTCTAAAAGCAGCTCCGGCCAAACATAGCATCAATCATTATTTGTGATAGGAATGTCAAAAATATCCACACGATTTTCTCACAAAAGACCGCGAGGCAAATTAATGGTAAAAACCAAGAAAACTATTAGCTCTTAAAGAGCCTGATGGGAGTTTCTCTACAGATAAACTCTCGATGTTCGTATATATAAGAATCACTAACAGCACTCGGATCTCAATTCGTCTTTCTCATGAAGCAATAGTACCGCGTTCTGAGAATTTTACTGTGGCTAAATAGCAAGTACTATAACTGATGTCTAACTAAATATTTACCAGAAGAGATACTTCTAAATGGTGTGATAGTAGTATTAAAAATACCACCTGCCTTACTAGTATCTACCTATATACTATAAGAGAGGTTCAAACAACGCGCTAAATAAAAAAAGATGGGAATTTCACAGCAAGGTCACTGTGTTATTTAAGGGATGCCGAGATCTATCTTTTTCGAAACATTTTTTAAAGTGTATGAAGGCGTTAAGTATAGATATACACGTAATATGTTCATGTTTGGCTATAACGAACGACGAAAGTGAAAAATATACCCATTTCTATTAGAGAAGGCCCCAAAGTTGGTGTTACGTCAATGTAATGACGATACTGCATAGGTAATAAGGAAGAGAGAGTAATAACAGTACATGTGAGATCATATTTCAATAATTTCCTTCTAAATTCTTACTGTTTTCATTCGTATATGCATTTAGCATCTGGCACAGATGCGGGAACCATAGGTCTCACATGTGTTCAATAGGTACTGTAAAGAGTAGCATAATGATTTTGGTAAATTTGAGAAGGTCTTATAATTTACTAAGTAGGTACTCGAATATAATATAATAAATATTTGCACATTATTAAGCCAATGTAAAACGATTTAAACATATCATTTGAACTTGCGGAAATCACATAAATGAGATTGAGGGTATGAGATTCAACAAATCATATAAAGGGGTATGAGATTACTTGATGAATGGTTTATTACATTCTTCACCGCAGTACGAATTCTTAAAGTAGCCTTCAAAACCCCAGAGAATAAGTGAGGTGATTGCCTAGATAAAGGATTTGTCCGAAAAATTTCCGGGCTTCTTAAAACGAAACTTGTGGTAAAAGGCAGGAAAAAAAACAAGTGTACCTACACCTGAAATGCTGTAAAAAGAATCCTATCTACGTCACGAAGAAAAAAATTGAATAAACGGTAATATAAACTGCTAATGACGTGCCAACGTCCATTGTTACTCTGGAACTCGGTTTTTTTCCAGAGCTATTGTCGGGATAAACGCGCGACGCAGATAGATGGGCGGTCAGCGTGAAATTTCTATTGTTACGGTTTCCAAGGGAATAGCAATCCGTGCCTCGTTGGCATCTCTAACGCAACCAATGCATTAAAAACCATGTCAAGGCATTCCTTACGGCCCCATAAAGCAACGCTTAAGCGGTGACCGTAAATTCTGAACTATCTTTCAACGATCATAATTAATCTTTGCAAGCGCTCGCGTTCCGCGTGCAACAAGAGGTCGAAATGTTTTAAATAACCCAGCAAAACAAGGAAGAAATGAATCCCACAGTGAATTCTTTTCCATAATCGGTGACTGAAATGTAAATATTACGAAGCCTAAATAAGTACCTTTATTTAAGTACCTACGTGAATTTATTGAAAATTTTAGCTATTTTTGAACCTTCATTCAATTATTATCCTTTAATCTCACCGACGCGCCTCACTTATCAATGAGGTAAAATACCAAACATGGTTTTCAAACAAAGTGTAAATTTCAAAGAAACATACGAAATTTGGCGTGACAATCTCTATTTTCCAGAAGAAAGTGCCAAATTAAAGTTAAGCCATTTTCCTCTATGCGATTATGAATTAATGAATTTTATCTATCTCTATCATGATCTAAACGGATATAATAGCAAGTTGTCATAATCTGCGCTAACTTATTTTGACCACGCTTTGCTTCTCCAAACAAGAAATAAGATACTTTCTGCCTATCTGCTACTATAAATAGAATTTATTTTGTATTCTGGGTTGATTTAATCTAGGACCCATTAAGTACCTATAGGTAAGTAAGTTGGTGACGCTGCTAAAGCATGCCTTAGGGATTCTTCCACGTTCCCCATAGAATTTCTGTGAATCATGGGCAATTGATTCATCAAAATACACCTTACACTCTACGTTTCCATATTATACCAATGCTCAAAATGCCAAGAAAGAAAGACATCCTGAGCGTTCTCTCGTCAGGGCCTAAAGCAAGATGCATGGCCTCTGGAAACTTCCTTCGCCGCGTGAACACTCCCAAGTCTATAGTATTTAGCGAATACCCCATGCCTCTAGACTTACAGTGAACAAAACACGAGTACTCATACCTACTTCTTTTATGAACTATCAATTTTAATATAAAATGGCCGATCCAATCTGGTTTTAAAAATGTGTGAAGAACGGCGAGCAAGAAAGAAAGTGACTGGACATTTTTATGATCCCAATATACATCATCGGATAAAATTCTAGCAGCATAAGCAGCAACATCCTCGAGCTTGACGGATACACCACAGTGATTCCATCATAATTTTTTACGTGGCTAATTATATCGTGCACGTCAGAGAAATAAAAAAATTTTCTCACATTTAAGCACAAGTACAAAAGAAAGATTTGTAAATCAGTCAAAGATTCAATCAAAAGTGGTTGCATAGCTTGTAATATTTATAATTACAAAAATCTATTTCTTTTGGTATGAGAAAATATGTGCTGGAAAGCCTTGACAAATGAAAATTAGATTATTAGCCCGAACCTTTTCCTTTCCAAAAGTTTTGCCGCATTCACGCTTAATCCGAGGAATTATTGTAATAGCTAACTAGGTATTTACATCTGTAATGTCAACTGCTTGCGTAAAAAATAAAGATACGTAAACTAAAAGCAGCTAAGTCTTGATTTAGAACGAAATAAAAATTGGAAATTAAAATTTATAACTGGAGAATATATTGAGATAGGTACAAAAAGAAAAGTGCAACGGAAGATAGAGAAGAAATAGTGCGTTCGCATGAAGAAGAAAGCCAATTTTCGGAATTTCAAAATTCGGAATGAAATGGCACTGTGTGTCAACTATCCACATCAATATATCCCTGATAATATAATACTATAAAATTACTTAGAACGTCTGATAATAACGGTGACAATAATGCCCAATCAACCCTTCGATTTTTCAAATTCTGTATTAAATAGTGGCGATTCAATGAACTATATTAACCAAGGTTTGACATTCGCAAATTTCTCACAGAGTTACATTTAGAGAGATATTCTCTGAGGCGCTCAACGATAGAGGATTAGTGGGGCATATTCTTAAGGTGAATTGAGTGAAGGGAAGAAAATTCCTGTAATATTGAGAAAAAAATAACCTTTACGGCGCGGTTGGGCGAGAATATGGCGGCCATCTTTTTCTCTCATAATTGTTCAAGGTTAAGCAGCCATTTCCTTTCAGCCACACACTGACCCCTTCTCCTCCCTCACCTTCCGCCCCTCTCCAACCCAAATTCTCCCCTTACGACACGTTTCCCAAATCCTGACATCAGGCGTTCCCCCTGGCAGAGAGCATACATGCTTACCAAAGAATTATTAGTCGCTTTAAAACAAGATATCCCGGTTCTTATCTCATTAGCGGACTTCGGAGTCTTCATTGCGGAAGATGAAAATATCTGCCTGTTCCTATGTGCAGTATCATTACGTTTACATATGTTAAATTAAGACCATCTAAGTTAAATAATTGTAAAACAAACACCCAATAAATATAGTGAGAAATTTTTGTCCTGGTTTTATTTAAATTACTGAGGATCTTTTTTCTCTGCGAAACTTGAGCTATTTGATTTAACGATATGTAGTAATACGAATTCACATTGCACATTCAACAATTCGACGTGGAATGGACGTAGGTAACTATAACCTTCACTTATCATACGACTCTCGTAAAAAAACTACTTATATTGAATAGGACACTCGTCACTGTGTGTCGATAAAATGTCTACAGTTTCCAATACTCTATAAAAATAAAGTGCGGTATAGAAGTGCAGTAACCTGATTTCTTTCAGGAAGATAGAAAATCAAATAAAATTACACCTTAAGCACAACATTTTTCTTATTCATAACTGCGTAATCCTAAAATAAAATTACAGAATATGCTATGTACCATGAACCAAACCGCATAGACTTATTTAACTGAAAATACTTATATTAAATTTCACTACTGTAAATGTTAAAACTATACCTGTCTATTTATGTCATAAGATAAGTGTCGCCAAATTTATCTGAAACAATTAGGTATACACATTTTCAATATACCTACTAAAAAGTGAAAGCCCTGATCGAATCCACTACTCAAGACTCTCAGCCGTCGGTATACATTAGCATTCTCCCCACCCAGCATTTCATTTTCACTACCCCTGCCTTTTCTTATAATTTTCCTGAAAATATTCGTAAAATCATTTATCTTTACCTAATCCCGCTACACTGACTACCTTCATTAACTCTTCTCAAAGTTTCATTCCCGACGAAGGACTTGAAGTTTGTTTGAGCAACAAGAAGTAAACCTTAGAAAGATGATAACTTAAAACCCAAAAGGTAACGGAATAGGCGTAATCCCAGGCATTTCTCAGCATTAAAAAACTCAAAAATCACGGACCACACGTCACCGTAACCTCAATTGCACATTTATTCTCCAATAGAATGGGTATGTACAAAGAGCGTTTCTACACAAACTTAAAGAAAATTTCATTCCTTCACACCAAACTTTTCAGCCATATTGATAATTTATATCCTAAATTATTGCCTTTTCCATTGCCTTTTAATTATCACGCATGCAATAAAATCACGAAGCAAACCAACCGCAGTAATTAATCAGAAGGTTGGTTTTACAAGTGATGGTAGTGCATGCATGATGATTAAAAGCAAAAAACTCACACACTGAGACAGGAAACATACATTTTTGGAGGTTAGGAATTCTTAGAGAAATTAGAGGTAGCAAGTATTAGAGGAAGGGCAGCCAGTTTCTTTCCTTGATGTGTACAGAAAGTTCCAGCAACTGGGAATATCCAAAAACCCACAACCTACGTTTGAACCCGGGACCATTGAGCAGTGAGCAGCCAAACGACCAACCCTGTGACCTTGTGACCCACCCCGTAATAACACAGCAAGCTTAGATATCTTATTATTGGTGTGAGGTTTTACTAATTTGGGGTACTGACTTCCTAACACGAAGCATGATAGGGAAAAAAATCGTTTCAACCTAAGGGATATTGGAGCATTAGATAACTCATTCGATTCTATTTTTTTAATTTTGAGTGCTACAAATGAAAGGGTAATCAACAGGGTAATATGCTAATTTTTTACTTATGATATGCGAGGTAGGGGTAGGAAAAGATTAGGCATGTTGAACGGAATGAAGGGTGGCAGTAAGCATGAGGAAATGAATAAAGTGCTATCGTAGGGTTGAAGCCGCGAGTGCATCAGAAACCTACCCTATTCGGTAGATTACCAATTATTAAATGTTTTGAACCTTCAAAAGTTCGGATTGTACGACGAATTCTCACATGATACTACTTATTGCATTGAGATAAGCCTCAAATACGATTTACGTAAAATAAATGCCATTTTACAATATCTAAAACTTCAATTATCAACAATATCAACATATTAAAAATAATACAATCTGTTACAAATAAAAAAATATCTTCAGAAGAGTAAGTATCACAGCGGCGGTAATAACTGTTAGACCTTAGCATTCTTTAATGTCAATGTGATGAAATGGAAAGCAGAAATCAGGGAAAGCACCGCGATGAAAACTTTCCCCAAGTCACTTAATGGTACAAGAAATGTTTACCAAGGAAGTCATCATCGCCACCTACTCCTGCCCCAACCGTCACTCCTCTTTTATGAGAGCCCTCGGAGGGATAATTAACTTTTTATTGGATCGCATGATAAGATGGGGTCATCCATTTTCCTCATTTTCAGAAAAAAGTGCATACGGAGCAACTGAAACACTGATTATATTGAAATTGGTATACTGCCGTCATGAAAGAATTCCTGTCAATTGAGAATATTTCCACGCGTACACTGGCCATTTAACTCGCTTACTTCGGCCTTCGGAAAGGAATCCTATCCGTCTTTTTTTTGGCTACTTATCAGCACCAGGTATGCCGAATGGGTTCATGACATTTATTTGTACTCAAAATTTATCAGCGCATTATAATAATGTAAAAGAGACACACTTCAATCTAAACAGCAAAAATCTTATGTAATCAAACGTGTTACATGGCAAAAAGCAGACACAATCAGTAGGTACCATTGCCCTAACTGATGAAAATGCATCCAAACGACTAACCTCTAAGAAGATTACTGCTGATGGCTATCTTGCTGGGGCATGCCATACCTATTATCATAACCAAATTTAGAATTAATCCTTTGAAGAAACCCAAGTCAAATTTTATTATAGTATTCCGAATTGCTAGGTGTAATGGTATTTTACAATTAAAAAAAGCATCGCAACGGAAGTAATAACACAGGATTTCAAATTCATAAGGTGGTAATAGGGATCACTATCACGGCGGTTATAATATCCTAACGTGCATTGAAGTTTTTATCTCATTAGGCGTGAGGATTTCCCATAAAATTAGCATCGCGGAACAAGGCTTTCGTTTCTGATGCCTGCCATCTCCTTCGGAAGCCAGTTAAAACTATTAATATTTAAAACTACCACAGAGAATCCGGTTGACCGCAGAAATAATTTCAACCAGTATTCATTCACTAAAGTCCGATATATATGTACATATATATTCCTCAGCTTTGGGCAGCCACCAGATAGAAAAAAAAAACCCACGCATAAGCTGTTGATACGGTTCGATTTGAGGTAAAAAAAGGTGATGGTAGAGGTTTGGAACGCCGAGTGAGTTTTCTTACAGCATCAAAAAAAAAGGAAGTAGGGAAAGGTCTTTAAGTGGCTGGGAATGGTTAAAATTAAAGTAAAAACACTTTCGAAGGAGGGGTCGGAAGGGCTACAGGGAAGACGTTTCAGTCGGAGGTCGAATCAAAGTCATCCCCCGGGTCTCCCTCTTCCTGAGTCGTACGTATTATTCCACCGCTGAAAGGCCTCGAGGGCGCTGCGAAGCGGCCACCGAAATGCTTCCATCTCTTTGTTTTACTCTTCCCCTCCCAACCCCACCACCATCCTCCCTCTTTTTTTCACCCTCCCAGTAACACCCTGACTGCCCTCCTAACAACTGGGCCTCCCCACTGAACGTGAGTCGCGCGATGATTCCAAGCGAGGATTCTCCGGGACGAAAATTTCAAAAAAGAATTTTTTTAAAGTAGCCATTTACCTACCTAAGACAGCATAAGCTGTTGATACGGTTCGATTTGAGGTAAAAAAAGGTGATGGTAGATCAGTCTTCTCAGTCTTCAATGGATAAAAAATGGAAAAATAACGTATTTAGTTAAATTTTAAGTAACGAAAATAATTGTTGGCATCGTATTAATGTAAAATCCAAAACGCCGAGAAAAGTACCTAAAATTCGTCCACGTGCCGGACGGGAAAAGTTGCAAATCAGCAATGGCTCCAAAAATACTAACTGCCACTCTTAATATACCCTAACCGTTATTTCAGAAAGTAGTTTCCAGTAAATATAAGGAAACCAGACCATGGAAAATGACCATGCGTAACTTTTGCTTATGCTAAAATTCTTCTTTACGACCGGAAACCATTAAGAGGAAAAAACAAAAGTTTCCCTTAAAACCTATAATTTGGACGTGAACTCTTAAACGAAATCGCAAAGGAGATGAATGAAACAGAAAATATAAGGCTAAATAGGGGAGATAGAGCTCACAACGCTACCGATTTTGGGTTGAAAGTTAACTTGAATGCTTAGGTATTTCTTAATCCGGAATCAAGATTAATTTACATTTCTTATCACCAAGGAATAATTCAAAAACGCAATGACTGGGCTAGGAATAGTCACGTAGGCACGTAGTCAGGAATTAAAGACCTGAACAACAAAGAGCACCTTATGGCATTTAAGACATTTTATGCCGCCACGGCGGTAATAGAACTCTCATGGCATTCACCTAGCGCGCTGAACGACTCTTATAATTGGCATTTTTAAAAGCCGCAAGCTATTGATATACATATAAAAAGAAACATCTTGCACACAACTATCGGATATCTATCGGAAATGATCTTCTGTAGGCATCTATATCATATTTTAAATTTCAAACAAATAGTATTTAAATTAATCCATGGTTGAGATAACTTGAAGTGATGCTGTTTAACACAATATAGAGTAATGGCGCTCTTAACGCAATATATGAAAATTTTTTTAGACATAATATTTGAGTAAATATAGATTATAACATATTCAAGTAAAAATTTGTACTAATCTCGAGAAAAAATTATTTCAATATTAGCACTTAATCACAGAATTCCCAGTAAAACGATGTTTTTATTGAGGTGTAGGGCACGTTCACACTGCGGCCAAACATAATTTCAAAACTCGTCTCTAATCCATTGAACAATTTTTTCCCCCAGTAGCATCATAAATTTCATTACATTCTTCTCTTGCTTTTAAAAATCCGTATTATTTTCATCGAAGTCTACATAATTTGTCAATTAATACTATTACAGTAGTGGGCGCTCAACAAGGACGTTTAAGGAAAATTGAAAAGTGAGTGATGGAAAAGACCGCAATGTAACTATGGAAGAAAGGAGCTGAGGACAAAGACCAAGGATAAATTTCAGGAAATATGCGTGGGAAGGTATGAGTGCCAGAAACAACGAAGAAACAACGAGATTGACTGAAAACAATATAGGTAACATCAAGGGCCAATCAAATCTATTCCTGCAATGGTAAATATGTTGATAAAAATGTGATGAATCGGGTTTTTCATTGCAAATAAAATTGGATGCAACGATAAGGCAAAGACAGACTGGTGCAATCCACCACAGAAAGGGAGGACCAACAAAATTTGTGAATTTAGAGACATTCTCCACAACCAAAGATAGATCCATTTTATTTTGCTCCCCATTCGGAGTTCATATCGCCACACACGATCTAGGTAGAAATATCACATGGTGCAAGCCCTAGGGAGCAAAAAAAAGGAAACAGACGAGTTTCATTTTCCAGGAGACAAATGGTGGGAAGAGTGAAAAGAGGGGGGAAAAGAAATGTCGAGGGAGGGAGTTCGAAGGACTCCCCTCTCCAGCCCGAACCCTGGGTCCTCTCTTCCTTCACACCCCCGTCGCCTCACAAAGCACGGCGTTTG
>LYUA01000675.1:171655-186983 GCA_002093875.1 Calopteryx splendens
ATAAAATAACCATGTAGGGGAGTATAATGATTGAGCTCAATCCTCTGTTATCACCGTGATTTATTTTATGAATAGGTAAATATCATTTCATGGAATATACCTACTTCCTAAAGTAATTGTCAATTTTATTTAGAGATATTAAGCAATTTTAATGATAGAAGTGATCCACGGCAATCACAATTGAACCTTAGTGTAAGTGAAAGGACGTCATCAAGATAAAATTTTCTGAGATTCATGAATTTTATTCCTCGCCTGAAAGTGTACAGGTATTGGAGGTCACAGACGATTAAGTTTTCAATGTACGTTTCCCTTTTTCACAAAAGTTAAGCACTTGTTTAAAATTAACTCTGCTTTTTGCTCCCAGTGTGAATGACTTCCGTTCTAATTCAGTTGTAAACCGCATGTCAGAATACGTCAACATAGATATTGTTATGTACGTACCTATTCGCAACAATATAAAAACTTTAATTTAGTTTTACCCCCGCACGACCGCCTAAAAATATTTTTTTTAATAAAAATTATCACTCATAAGTAGGCCTTACGCTTGGCACTTAGAGATCGCACCAGGTTGTTTTTCCTTAAAAATCTTAATTTTTCACAATTTGTAGGTGCCTTAGGTACTCTCAAACGGAGAAACTTATTTTATTTTTAGTATGCAAAAAAATTATGGAGTATTAATGATTTTATTTTTTTAGGTGAACGATACAGAGTTAGTTATATCAACAAAGTTGAGTAAAAAATGGTAGATGACGGGATAAAACGAATTTTATTTCATTTTTTGTAATTTAAGTTTATCTTTCACTAGATTGAGTTATTCCAATTATTTGTTTCTATCAAGGGATTCATTTCCTGTGCATCAACTCTTTCTTCGCAACATCCTAAAGATCGCCGCAAAAAAATCGGAAAACAATAAGATAAGCAACTAGGTATTATTCTCAAATTCGCAAGGCTCAAAACTATAATATCATCTCGTATAATACGAGATAGTTGTGTGATTACAGCCGTTGAAGAGAGCAGCGATCGAGTTTCTCCGTTGCGATTAGCGAAGCTAACAAGGTGTGCGAATAAGTATATATCCCGTGAAATATAAAATAATATTTATCAAAATCATCGCGTCATTCTTGAACTCATTACAGTAATAAAAGACGGGTGAAAATGCATTTTAATATTCCCCAAGAGGATTGACAACCATTCAAAATTTCAAAGAACCTTTCTTTCAGTATCTGAAATAAAAATAGTATCTGAGGCTAGGCCATTAAAATATTTTTGAACACATGTCCAGACATAAAATTTCAAAGGACGGGACCATTTTAAAGTAGAAAATCAAAATGCCAGGTATTTCTTAAATTAAATTAAGAATTGTGACTTGCTGGCTGATAACCTGTAAATATGTGATATCAGAAATTAACACAGCGTACTAGATATTTTATAATTAATGTATCCGGACCGTCAAATCACACTTCACAAAGAATTTATAATCGGAAAAAAATTCTATAATAACTGCCAAATTAGCTATTAGCTAAAACTAATCGCATATGGGAAAATCTAATTCCATTATCCTCAGTGGGGCCCTTCACTCTGATTCGAAATCTCTATTTTATTCATAAATTCATTAGAAGCACTACAGTAATCAACCCGAAGGTTGTTTCGATAGGTGAGGGTAGAGCTCACCCAGTACTAAACCCAACGGCATGTGAAATTCGCACATCAGGGTAGGGGGGCCTGATCCTTTCCCTGTGCCACCTGTGGTTTCCCAGGATGACTTGGTACCCGAAAAATGGTTCACAGCTTGAGTATTGCTGAGGGTCCCCAGAGGCGTCACCCAGATTCGAAATTGGGTCCTCCGACTAGCCGCCCAGTGCTTTACCAACTGGAAAATCATATCCTGTTAAGTAAAAGAGTCGAAAAAATGATTTTCCTCAAAAAAAAACTTTTTCTCCTGCAGCCATCCGTTAAGTCGTAAAACGAAAATGCCATAAAGCGGCCTCCTACTCTCTAATAGTTACAACGTCATCCGAGATTCGGGAATATTAGGACAATACCATTGAAGGGACACTCGGAAGGGCAAGATAATTCGTACACCCCACGGCGAAAAGATGGACGCGACTGGTGACGTAATAACTACGGGTCCACCCCTCCCAGAGAAAGGGTTGAGCACTAAAATGTTTAGTCACCTATAACTCGGAAACTAGACGGCAGATTGAGGTTCGAGAAATTGATTGAGGTTAGATTAGGCAGTATAAAGTTGTGAACGAGCCCGATGCATAGGTATGGATTTTCCTGGGAAACAGAATACCTAACAGAGTGGGCTAAAAATTACATGTTTTCTTCTATAAACGTAATCAATGTGGAGTCAAGGTTTTTTAATAATGGCATTTCGGGATTTTACAATTTACTTGATCTTTTATCAGTAAACCTTTTGTTGCACTTCAATATTTTAAACTTAGATTTATAAACGCACGACATAATAAAAACGTAAAAAGCAAATTATCCTATCATAAAAATGTGTGATTGGCCCTCTTTAAGAACGCTAGAGATTATAAAATAATCAAATCTCAATAGAAATATTTTCTACGCACAATGTTTATTAATTATATTAAATACTCAGTGCAAGGGATAATTACCTACGCTCTCTAAAATATTAACCAGCAAGGTTTTTGATTTGCTGTGATTTTATGTGTGTAAAACATTATGCATCGCAATACCCTCGGACTTTTAAATTGCATAGGGTGGTATATAAGGTTAGCTGTTACTTCCAGTACAAATAGGCATGGGAAAAACAGGCATTAGAATTAAATTCAAAGTGACTAAACTTGAAACACCATTATGTGACGTGAAAACATTGGTAAAAAATATTTTACACAGTAAACAGGTGCATACAATTCGCGGAGAAAGGGTAGAATGTTTTCAGAGAGCTCTAATGAACACACTACTTCGGGAACGTAACCATCTCATGGTGGCTTCATACGCTTTTAATTTGCCTACTTATTTTTATTATGAAAGATTGGGCTCAGAATGAACGTATCTAGCATACTTATCCATGTTATGAAATTTCTCAGGCAAAACAAGGCATAAGATCACCACCAAGACCATAAGGTCGACGGGAAAAATGAGCCTGGTGGCGCGTAAAGAGGGAGGAAATGGAGGAGAAGAGTACAAAAAGAGGGCGAGGAGGAGGGGGGAAAAGGGAATCAGAGAGTAAGGAGGAATGGAGTAGATTCCTTTGGTGGAAATCAATCCACTAAACTCCCTCCGTGCGGTCAAGGATTAGTGCCGCTCGAATTCATGTCGCATAGTTCCTGAAAACAAAATAATAAAAATACTCGCAAGAAAGGAGTACGCACAGAGAGAGAAAAAAAATTCTTTGGGTTTCAAGGGGAAAAAGTCAAGCGACAAAGGAGACAAATGACCGTGTCTTCTTCGCTTCGACTCGATGGATGTGTATTCCGCGTCTCGCGGCGTGGATCAAAAGACTTTTTGTCGAAGGGAAATGAATTTGAGGAAGGGGACGGGGGGGTGGGGTCGTTAGTACGTGAAAGTGACGAGGACTTCAGATGGCAGCAGGAAGCGGGGTAAAAAGAGAGAAAGCAGCCATATGGCACACATTCATGTCATCTTCTCTCGGATTGTGCACTAGGTTACCAAGGCAACAATCTCGAACGTTCTCTTGAGCCGTTGTGCTGCACGCATGGAGGGTTTAAGGGCATACTTCTGATTGTTTTTCAAATTAACTTGGTTTTAAAAACTGGAATGGAAGATTCAAAATCTCGGACTGAAGAAAATATTACACAAAATCAGTATCGATACTAAAATAGGATCGTATCCGTGCAAGTATAACCATTGGGGATTTCCTCAATAGGGTGAACATTATTCGACTATTAATGGGGATATAATAAAAATGGATCTGAAAATTTGAAATAAAAATTCGCCAACAGTAAATTTTTATTAAGGTGTAGGTAGGTATGACCGAGTGCAGTGGTATTTGACTGACTTCTATCTGAAACGACGATTTGGGCAGCACATTCTAGTTAAACTTGACGTATATCTACGCTAAACAAAGGGGCGATAGAATTTGCTATAACAGAAGCTATCATGACAAAATGATAGGAAACCCCATCATAATCCTGCACATTTCAATAACGAAGCAAAAATACTAAAGATACTGGCGTTAATGAGGCAAACTGAGGTTAATGAGGCGTATTGGCTTGTGCAATAGAATTTAAGCCAGTTAAATTTTGAATTTTTAAGAACATTATCACTTAAAAAATTTAAAAATCAAAATTTAGTTCTTTAATAAACAAACTTAACTTCATGATATATTTACATCGACAAATATTTTGGACAAGTTGGTGAATCATTCAGTAGTTATTAAATGACTAACTGTGAATCATACAAATCAAGATACTTTCAGTGCTGTAACGTAACTCGAAAATAAATATGTTGCGTGTGCCATTCATTTTTCGGGAAGAAATCCACATTTGGGAAACCAAGAAGGCTACCATGATCATGACATTTTAACCCAAAAAAAATCACATTACACTAAATGAAACCACGATTAAAAAATGACCTGTTCCATACATTTCGATTGGGTTCACTCATACTGAACCTATGACGAATCAATAACACATTCCACCATTCATTCATTTTTTTTCGATATTTCGAAGGAAGAAATCACCTCGTAATAATCCCTACGAAGTTGGAATTTATATATTCAGGGCCGATGATTACTTTCTTATGCTACCCGGAAATTCAAACAGCTTGGGTATACCCGCGGCGCTTCCTAATGCGTCCTACTTCGAATCGGGAAACAACAGTCGGATGTTCCACGCACTAGGCTATCACCAACGAGGCCACCTTGTTATACCATCTGTTCTTCAAACATTGATGTTTCATCATTGCACCGGTTCACAAAATTCTAACAAATTCAGACCTGTGAATTCCATAATGCGAGTTCGTTTCTATTCAGATTCCCACACTGTCACATCGGAAAGTCATTTGACTAAAATACCAAGTGTCCTTGTGCTCCTTAAAAAAACTACGCCTTCCGAAAAAGTTCACGTGATTGCACTGCAAGTCAATTAAGGTCAATATTAGTATATATTATTTTCATTGGTGAAAGATAAATCTTCTATGCTCACGCCAAAATACAATATTGTATGGAAATACTTTTTCACGCTATTGAAAATGTATTCACGTATTAACAGTATCTTCGGCAACTTAAATCTCTTTACCAAGCTCTTTGGCGTCTGCTACCTTAATGTATCACGAAATTTCAAATCCAAGACAACGTATTGCAACTCAGCCATTCAAACCGGTTATGTTTCGATTTGAGCTAATATAATTCAACCTCAGGATACCGTTTGAAAAGTGATCTCCGTGAAAACTTAGCTACCATAGATGAATATGGTAAAGAAATATGTTCATTCTATGCAAAAAAACTTGTGTATCCCAATACGAACAAGTAGTGTCATTCATTTCTATCTTCAAGAATCACTTAAAATCTAAACCAACCGACCTAATCGCTTCGAAATTTTAAGGAGGGCCTGGCGGTTTTTCATTTGTATATCCATTCGTGTACATCCTCATCTAACAATAAGAGTTACTACAGTGCAGTACTCTACTTACGGGAATGGACGTCAATCCGAAGGCACTGTATCGCTTTTCGACTAAAGTAGCCAAGTTAATACCATGGCAGCTTTCCCCACCCCTTCCCTTCACCCCCTAAAGTTCAGTCGATGCCCATTTAATAACCAATCCTTAATAAGCGTAAATCTTAAAAGATGAGCCACATTAAACCGTATCTTTTTGTTTGTGCTAGCGAAAACAAAAATACACCTACTGCTAATTTCATTCCATACATGCTGTGCTTCAACGGATGTGAAAGACTCCTTGCTTTTAGGTAATTCAGTAATTCCGACAAGGGACCTGAGCAGAAGTAATTGACGCAAGAAGCAAGATGCACCCCCTCTGTCAGACGCCATCTCGAAACCACCTCAACACTTTTACAACCTCGCAGAATGGAAAAACCCGTCCCGACATTTTTATTATTTCCTTCGCCTTAACAGGTTCCCGTAATCAAACGAAATGCAAATTGAATATTGTGAATCGAACCAGGCTTGGGGAAAAACCAAACGCAGGATAGAAAAAGGTTAGCTAGACAGTTCCTCGGCAACGAAAAAAAAAGTCAAGGAGACCCTTCCTCTCACACACCACTCGCCGAGCCGAGTTTGATGAGTTTTGGCGTCGTCATGACGACGCACCTTTCTTTTAAGCAAACGGCTGGGGACGCAGTCGTCATCGCATAAAATTCGGGGAGCCCAACCACGCATGCGCAGGAGGAGTAGACGCAAGCAACCGCACGGAATACACGCCAAGTGGCGCCACAGTATGAGACCTTCCGCGGACGACTCCCCCGTCCCCCACCTCGCCCGGACCGCACCGAAAGAGACGTTAACGTGTGGTAAAACGCGGAGTAAAATAATGACCACGGGAGAAAGAAGGAAAGCCGCTGGCAGACCCCTTTTCTATGCTACGCGAGTCGGAGAAAAAGAGAGAGATGATGACGAGGGCAGTGGCGGCATCTTCTTTTCAAGCATCAAAAGACTCGCATAGTGGTGCGTTCGACATATGGCGCCGCAGAGAAGGCCGCGCGACGAATTCCAATCGCTCTAAACGCTTCGAACTGGCCGTAGACTCATTCTCCTGGTCGTCCAACTGACCTTTGATGAAAACTGATTCATACCACTCCAAATGCCTCCGAATGCAGAGTCTTCTTGAAGTGATCGACGAGTTTCTATCTAATAATACGTCGCATGAAACAGATAATAAAGGAAGAAGTATGTTCAGTTGTGCAACCTATTTTTTATGTGGACATAAACTATAAGAAAAGTAGCAAAATCGTTCAGCACATACTTTTATGAGATGAAATGCATGACGACATGACTTTGAAAACAGAATATATACCTATGTAGAGTAAGAAATGAACAATCCATCAGGTTTTGCGTTTTAAAAGCTAACGCATTCCTGAGAAAAGTAGGTAATATGAATCAAAACAAATCACAAATATATGTATTCTCTCAAAAACTAAATTTACATTTCTTTCATTCTGTAGACTTCCATTTTTTAGAAGCTAACACGAATTGGAGCCATAACCTTACATTGCATACCTACGCAGTTCTCATTCCAATGATTCAGTTAAAATACTTTTAGCTGCTTACTTAGAAGTGAATCTTTTTGTTAATAAGTAGACTCTTAATGCGATAAGCGATCGTAAATTAGTGCTGTTGTAACTATAAACTAGGTATGTTTCTACACAAATTTATTTTAGAGTTGTAAAATTAATCTTTAAGAGTACAATGTTACGTATTAGGCGGTATAATTGATGCTAATTCGTTCATAATACGAAATAATTTTAATATCTACCTCATGGCAACTCTGCATAAGTACCTAAGTGATAAAAGAAACTATTGCACAATGCCAATATTTCTCCTGAGAATAGCAGGAGAGATCGGTAAGTGATTACGAGCATGGAAAATATTACAGGATATATATAATTTTTAAACATTCTTAACATCCTAAGGTAGATTTGGAATCCTGGAAGTTTAATACGTCAATTTCAGACTACCACGAGGGATTTAGGGTTAAAAATAAATATTTATGAAGCACAAACTGCGCAATTGTAGAATCTTGGGAATTTAATTAGGATTATCAATATACTCCTGCCGCATTTACAGCAAAATTGGAGATTATTAATAAAATGGCTATTTTTTTCATATTGGACGCATTTAAATAGCACTCCTCCGTTTGTTACAGACGCCATACTAGATTTTTTCAACCAATCCTTTTATCACACTCAGCCCCGATGGGGCCAACACTTCCCCCGTACCTAAAATACAACACATTGCTCCAATCCCGTGTCAAGATGTGACGGAGGAGCTTTGCCTGATTCTTCTTGCTGGAGACGTGGCGAGGAACGTGAGTGTCGCCCGCTCGGAGGAGACAAGTTAAACAAACGCATAGAGTTCTGAAAGAGCGAAATATTTCGAATAGGATAGGAAAAATTCAAACTCACGTCACCAAACCCAACAGATTCACATGGGCTGTGCCCATGTGTATTATAAAGTACGATCTTCAACGTGAGGGTAAGAGTCAATGCGTGAGCGCCCATGAGCTTAGTTTTTCAGTCTTAACTACCGAGGTAACGCTGATAGGATCATTCCTTCCACTTTCCGAGGAATGCTACAGTTTTCCAAAGTTCTTCAACCCTAAAAAGGTCCAATGCCCACGCCGATTACCGACGGCACCTTAGCAGTTAGGATATTTTTCGTCTCCTAACACTTCTTCTTCCTCCTGCTCACCAGCATTATGAGACTCCAGCATTGGGAAGTATTTTTCTCATTAGGTATATTACCACTAAGGCCCTTAAGTTATTTCTTTCAAAAATTTTTGTAAACTTTCATCCCACACCCATTCTTTGCACGATTTACTATTTTAATCGCACACGATATTTTCTGAGCTCTATCACTGCATCATAATTTACTACAATTTTGGTAAGGGTAGAAGACGAGCAGCGCAGCATCTGGATTAAGAGATTCGAGTTGACTTTTCAGCTAAAATGGCTTCCTCTGCGTTAGCATACCTATTGAGGATTATTTGCCACGGGAAGTTCACACACACCACCGGCATTGTGAAGGTCATACAATCAAGTTTATAATACTTAAATATCACCAATGGACTTGTAGGCACACATCGGTTTTAAATACCTACTTACGTTTTCAAGCGCATAGGACGAAACAAAGAGAGAATCAATCCCGTGACATTCGAATTCTCGGTTTCCTGAAACAACGACTCCCAGTCTTCCATGTCCCGAAGTGAACCCATATATAATTCCCACACACTGCATTTCAATTCATTTCTTGTAAACTGGATGTATATTCATGCAAGGAGGGACACGAAGGAAGGATCTGCGTGAAAGTGAAAGCATGCATCCCATCTAGTAACGTAATGAAGGCGAATAAGTTACATTGGTTATTAAATTTCATCCACTTAAATTGATATTTTAGAAAACATTTAGGTAAATAGGAGGAAGTGTTGATGAAATCGGTTAAATGACGGGGAAAAAAGAACTTTCATTGTCAAAACTCTTAAGATAAAAGACCATTAAAACCATAAAATAGACATTCTAAGGAAAATCATTACATAACAGAGTTTAATTTTACCAACCAACTCATAGAAAAAAATACTATTGTTTGGAACTGATTCCGACAAAGGATGAATTTAGCGAAACGGAGATCGTATTTAGCTGGGAATCTCTTGAAAACTCTAAGGTTTTTTATAATTGACAATAGGTATAAATAATTATAATGTTAAGTGATGATAAATAACTGAATAATTTTAAATTTAAGCTCAGAACTTAAAAAAAAACACTAACACCTATAACTTCACTCGAAGCATAGGAATGTGCAAAACAGAAGACACCAGCCAGGGAAGGAAATGAATTTAAGTTCCAATGAAAAATATTTGGCCGACATAGACGCTTGTGAATTGTCTTATCCAATTGGCAACACACCAAGTTGCCAAAATCAGAGCATTCGGATATGAAATGGCGTAAATAATTTGTTCCTTAATTTTATCGGTATGAATAATGTAGGTATCAGTAATGCAATAAAAGGTGATGTAATTTATACTTTGAGTGCTTTTAGCAACGAATTTGAAATGACTGACGCGACGAATAAGCTCGAACGGTAGGTATTTGAAATTATTAACGAAAGGGAAATTCATGAATACCAATCTAGTATTTGTGCTGGCCCCATTACGCCTGACTTCATGCAAGATTAACTATTTGTGCCTCTAGCACGCGGTAATACATGAAAATTAGCTGCCACACTCATGGCGGCGGAGGAACGTGCAAAACCTAAGTTTTTATGCAAATCAAGCGTATTCGAATAGTACATTTCCCCCGGTGTTGCTCAGTGTACGAAGCAATATGAGCTTGGATTAAAGACTATGGTGAACTAATGACACTGCCATAGAAAGTTAGCGCATTGGCAAAGATTAAATTATTTTCAATTGAGCTCCAGTGGGCTGCTTCAATCAATTGCACGCACGCTTGAATGGTGAGGGAGCAATAATGAAATATCAATGGATTTCACGTTCAAACAAACTGAAAATTAGAATTTCCTATTAATATGGAATATTTCAAGGAATAGGTATGTACCTATGCCATAAAGTGTGCAAAAATCTTCGAAATTTCTCCCGCATATTAATGAAATGTCGTGTTAATGCGTTAGCGTTGTAACATGCGATAGTCTAAAACCATGCATAAATATCCATGTCTATGCAGTGGTACGTTATTATTTAAAACCATAAAATTATATTAGTCCTGATCTTGAAATCATATTTTTGGCATCTTATCAACATTTTCCCGGAATTTATTAGTGCTCAAGGAGAGTTAGACGCCGACTATTTCCATGAAGTGTACAAAATGTCATGGAACCAATAATCTCAAATCATAATTATACCACTTCCCTGTTAACCTAAGTAACGTAATGATTACAAGCAATGTACGAGAAAACATAAGGAGTTGTCAACATACAATCAAATTAGGCACCATGTTCTATTTTCAAATATATAAATTAAAGAATTTAAGATAAATGCAACATTAAAAAAAATTACAATGGAATGAAAATGAGCCAGAGAAACATGCCCAAGGTAACACCCCTTCGCACACTCGGACATTTACATCTCAATGTTACTTCCAGCAAACCGGTAAATAATCAGGTATACTTTATAGAAGTGCCAACAGGGGTGTGGCCTTTCACGAGTAAAGCAAAACCAAGCAGTTTAAGATTCATAAGAACAGTTCTATCCGCAGAACCGGTCAATTTATCGACTCGGCTTGGAAATTACCACCGCTCACCCTACTCCGACCCTATTCGGCAATGCTCTGCAGCTCTGCTCAGCCCTCAATACCTATTACCTCATTACTTGCAATCCCTCCCCTCTCTCGTTCTCACTCCAACTTTGTGAATGGCTACCCTCGAAATTGCTCCTCAATTTGAAGGCAAATTGGCCTTCTATCCCCTCACCCCCTCTCACCACCACGACTCTCCTTTCGCAACGGAGTTGCCGCGTATCACACAATGCGATGGGTGAGAGAGAGAGAGAGGGAGATAGGGGGGGAGGGGTGTTTGTTGTGGGGGTGAAAGACATGGAAGAGGAGGCGGGCACGTGCAGAAAGAGGGTGGGAGGATTTTTTGAGGGAAGGAGTCGGCGGAGGCACTGGAGGAGGAGCGCCTGGGACGAGCCGCCACCCTCCTCCGCCAGTTCAAGTAATTCACCCCTCAAGTAGCCATTCACCAGCAAATGGGGACAACATCCTTCATTTGTGTTCCTCACCCGGCGTAAGGAACGAAAGGCAAACGTTTTCAGCACGCTTCGAGACGTCCCTAGTGTATTTCACTCTCCATCTCGCTAACTCGAACACTCAAGTGAATGACCACTCGCGGCAACTGTATTTACACTTTTGATTAACGGGTAAGTACAAGCAAACCCATCTCCGCTCTACGCAAACGATTTATCGACTTCCAAGGTTATTTTAGTTCTTCTAATACGGAGTAAAGCGGATTGTAGTCGGTGGATGAAGAGCTTACCTACAACGCATCAAGGAAGAAAAAAATACGAGTGCCTACCTATTCTAGTAAATGCACAGTCTTACGTCCGATAATTACTAATATTTGTTTCAAGTTCAATCAAAGAAAATGTGTTTAAATAAAAATACAACGATGAAATTTACTTTCACCCACGGGTAACCATAACCATCAGCATTTAAAAAACGGTTTAAATAATTAATGTAAGGCAGATGGCTTAAACAGAGCATTAGCTCAATTCCGGCTCAGATGCTGGACTTCTATGCATGTAGATGGCATTGCTCAGAGGTTGTTCACACAATCTGGGAAAGGAATTCGCACCGCACACATCGAAATCCTTTCTCTTAATTAGTCAAACGTCCTCCGCGCCGAAACGCCAGTACGCATGAATGCACACCGAGATTCGATGGCATTACGAAAAATGATTTTAAAATATGACAACCTTTTGGCCCTCTTGAACGGAGAACCAATATAAGAAAACTTGACTACCTAAAGCACGCTCTACTTACCTGTCTCAATTACGCTACATTAGGGGTCTCCATGTCAGTTCCTTCTTGAAAATCCAATATGTTTCCTACTTGCTCCCACCAACATATCAGACCTTACTACAAAACATGTAAACGTCAGTCTTTCATTTATGACACTAGATATCGCATTTGCTATACATTTGAAATGATTTACATCAACATTGATTTCAGGAGTAAAAAGATGGGTGACTAAAGGAGTACCCAAGTGATGAAAACTAGCTAGTAGAAATTTAAAGGGAAATTAACGAAAATCTATCGGCTATATTATGGCAAAGTTGCCTCACTTCTGTCACCTCGCGCGTGTGGAGTCGCAGGACATTTCTTTCGGAGTCCTACGACGACATACTTGACCTATATGTAGGTATATCCAATCCTAAAAATAGCATCAAAACTTTTCAATAATTTCCACACTAGCACATGTAATCATGGCATGCTTACGTGCTATGGGGACAATGTGATCACTTAAAAACTTATTTAACTTGGTTAGTATAACAAAAATTTACAAATCGTACAATTATTAGTACCTACCTGGGATCAAACCTGAAATCAGTAGGTATACCTATATTGAGAGGTGACACCGTAACTTCACGTAGATGCTACTTCATGTGAATATTTAAACACTTTGGGATCGAACTTAAATTAAAATAAAATAAAAATCAATTGCAGAGAGAAAGGAGTATTATAAATAAATACACAGAATCACATGAGTGTATTTAAAATTTTACGATCAGCAATAAAATGAGGCCATTTCCCGAATCACCCAACATATGAATACAATAAAACAATTTCAATCGAAGAGCATACGCCGCAAAGGTAAGAGGCATTGAATGGAGAATGCTTCGCATAATGTAACACAACTCAGTTATCACCATAATGTTCAAATTAATTTTCTATTTATGGCCTGTTTCCACAACCCGAAACGGCGACCTTGAGCGTGACTTTGGGGATGACTGGGGGCGATCAGAGTAACAGGAACTATTAGGATTGGGGAAGACTCACGGGGAAGACTTTAAGTGTCTTAACTCTCATATAAAAAGTCCTTTGGGCCTGATTTCAGTGAAATAGATACCAGAGGGAGAATCATCCATTTTCAAATGACCCAAGGGATACTATTGGTCCGTTGGAACAATTAAGATGATGTAAGTATGTCCTTTCCATTACGGTAATATCTTGATAAAAATAATCGAAAGCAGGTGCAACGTGAAAAGGTACATACTGGCAAATTAACTTGACAGTGATGATCCATTTAATGGAATCACATAAATCCGCACCTCTGACACTTAAGAAGTTTATTATAGTCGTTCAATTTTTAGTTTACTCGATTTTAATCGTTCAATTCAATTGGTATAAAGACTACAAAAACAGTGAAAGTAATTGCAAGAAGATCTTGATGGATGCCAGAAATTGACTCTACCCAATTCGGACCTGGATGCCGAGCTTTGCCCGTAACTCAATCCGAAAGTTACTGGCACAGATGGAGTCAAGTTTTCATTTGACTTGACGCTCAGTTGATGAGACTAATGAAACATTCCACTTACGAGTAGCAGGAACGAAATAAATACCCGAGAGAAGACTGCTTTACGAGCACATACACACTACAGTGATCCTTGGAAAGCCTTCGAACATATTATTCATCGAAATTTGAAAATATGATATTGCATTGATAGTGTTTTTTTCCACCGCAAGGAAGGGTTCGAGAGAGTTCGACCTCCCATTGGTTTGGAATGGATGTTAAGAACTCAAGCCTAATGCAGAGCAAGTTTTTGGTCACGAGGGCAACCAGGCGGAAGAAGTAGACTGGAAAGCGCGTTGATCCTGGTCGTACAAAACGCATCGTCACCAAATGGACATGGTTCGGACTTTAAACGGCGTTACCAGAGTGGAAAGAACAGAGGTCGTCCAACAATTATCGCGTCTTTTTTCTTCGCCTCCCGTTACATGAATGCAGAAACCTTGCGTTAAATAATTAGGAAAAAAGAAGCGGCGATTGTGTTGAGCGGATTAAAATTTCTCCCCTTCTGTGCAGGGAGGTAATAGTGGCGAATTGAAAAGGATACGTAAAAGTGAAAAATGAGACAATATAGGTATAATACACATATAACAACCGGAATAACTCAATGAACGTCCACGTCGCCCTCTTGATGATGAAATCGCTCCCGAATGCGCACGCCTGACTCGTGACGGCTCATTTTTTCCCATCATGAGCGATAATGCATTCAAACGAGGCACTCTTTAAGCCACTTAACCCCCCTGAAAACATTCTCCGGCGTCAGGGGCTGTCAGCTCTTCGGAATCAATGAAATAAGCCGGGATGGGTGAAAAAGAGGTGGAGCGAGAAAGCATAAAATAAAACAATCGATTCCCTTATTTAAAAAAAAAATAATTTCCCTGAGGGAGAAAGAGAATCATATTTTTTGGCCATCAGCTACGCCCGAAAAATCGGTATTTTTTTCCCGAAAATAAGGCGTTTGGCGTCCACGGTTCTTCATTCACTACTCTGAACACAGCGATCGTCGTTCCAAAGTTCGAAGTTCAATGACATTATGAAACAGTGATACTTATTAGTCCTATTTCGCACCAGAATGGTTCATCTCCGAGAAGCATACTTAAACGATAAAGAGAGTTACTGAGTGCATAAGTCGACTTCGCTGAGCTTTATAACCTCCCCTTTATACCGCATGAGTTTGTTGACCTACTCCATTTATGAATTATCTACCATTTTGGGACCGGACGGCTCAAACTGTCCTCTGAACTCTCTTTCCACCTATGGATGTCAATTCATTGTGCGTGCCCTTCTCCCTTCTACTTATCCTATATACCTAACAAATGAAATTTTCATAAATTATGTCACTCTGATGTAATCCGCATTTAAAATCGATTTCAATAAACACACACAAGCTAGCGCGTACACTTACATTAATAAAAACACACTGGTATATTTTCGTACATGATGCATATAGAAAAGCTTATCCAAACCAAAACGAAATCTTATAAGGCTGGATGCAACATTATTTTTCGAAATGTGGCATTTTACTTGCGCCTGTATCTCAAAGATAGAAGGCAGTTGGGAGCGCACGGCATTCCATTCTAAAATAACTTCTAGAACACTTGAACCCCTTGTACTCGATTCCACGCAACCTCTCCCCTCCACCC
>LYUA01000675.1:221477-237239 GCA_002093875.1 Calopteryx splendens
TTTATTTTTCCACAAACTTTATTGAGCACAACCCGGGTTTCGACAGTTATTTCATCTCCAGGTAATATATTAATATATGTATATATATTAATTATATTTATGTCATCTTCAGGTGAACTACTGTGGTAGTTCACCTGAAGATGACATAACTTTCGAAACCCGCGTAGTGTTCAACCAAGTTTGTGGAAAAATAAAGTTGTTTTGTCTTTAAATATGAAAAAACTTGTTTTTTTTACACCCATGCAGATTAATCCTCTCATTAACAAAAGAATTTATTATAAGTGAAAGAACATAAATAGGGGATGAAGAAACTCTCATTTCTCACTCTTATGGCAATACAGTTGTGACAATCCAGCCTCCCCGTTTTTTTTATGTTTTCTCGAAATACAGAAAGAATAAAGTTAAATTTCTGAAAATTCATTAGGTGCAGGTACTCAATAACAGCGGATGGATACTTTATAGGCACATTAGTTCTTGCAGAAATTTTCCCCTGATAGTAAAGACGGATATTATTTTAATTTTCTCAACAAATTTCTGCAAAAGGCAGCAAAGTTCCAGTCTCCACAACCATGGGAAAAGAGAAAACTTAGTTATTGTGTAAATTCATCATCAATCTGTAGGTGAGATACACAGTTTCAGCCTTGATGTAGTGGAAGGAATCCATAACAAAGGAAGGATATAGCACTTTTCCACAAAATATTATGCAGAAAAGTGCTATATTCTTGATTTGATATGTAAACTGTAGGTAACTTGTAAAGCCGACGATAAAAAAACGTATGCCACAAGCAAGTTAGGAAAAGTAGTGTATTAGTTTTCTACTAATATCAGACCTAAGAAGTGAAAATTACTCTTCTAATAAGGCCATCCAAAGGAATTGATGCTTCTCAATCTACAAGAACTATTCGTTCACCAAACTGCCATTAGCCTTCCTACTCGCAGAGTTTGACGGATATTATAAATAGCACCCAGTAAACAGTTACAGGACGCACTTACAAATTTTATCAGGTTAAAAATTAATTATATCCGTGGTTTCCTGGGACAATATGAGAAGGACCAAGAGCACGGAAACGGAATGGCATCATCATTTTATCATGATATATTGCTCAACAATAAAACAACGGTGAAATTGAAAACTAATCCTTTAAAATATGGCATGAGATGGTAAGTAAATGGTCAGAATTATGGAGGAAAACACTAATCATCAACACTCATAAAATAGAGCACTTACAAACGGGATTGAAATATTCTACAGCTTCTTCATGATTATACCACCAAAAACAGTTCGTATAAACAATTAAAATTAGCCAATAAATCAGTCCAATAAATGCACGTTGGTTGGAGCAGGAGAGGCTTTCCATTTTCAACAACTACACGGAAAACTCTGAAACAGTTAGTTGCCCTCGCGGCTTTGAAGCTCTTGAGATTTGGGAACTAAAAATGTTGTGCCATAATCATATTTCTACCAGCAAAGGGAGGAGCTGTAACAAAATAATTCATAAAAAGGAGAATGAATCACATTATTCAATATTGCATTAATAAGCTTGTACTTGTGCATCAAGAAAAAATCTTCAAAATCGATAACCCAAGCAGAAAATATGAGAAATCCAAACACCGACCAGCAATGAAAAATACCCTGAGTGCGCTTGTCTTTGATAAAGAAAACACCTAGTCCATTGATGTTAAACTTTAGAACGAAATTTTACTACTCGTACATTTCATATTTGTTTTATGGCGTGCACAATGCGCAAAACAATTCACTTAAGATACACGGAGAACATTTGGAGATCTCTTTTTTTAAAGATGAGAAAATATTGAAAAAAGATAGTTTACCTACCAATGAGGTCAGTTGACAAAAGAGTAAGATACCGTTTAGGAGTTATTCTAAAATACGGATCACAATATTTCATTTCAAGTGTTTTGAAAAATGAAAGAACTTTTGGAATACCCATAGAATAGTTTCGGAAAAATAAATGAAATTCGTAGTGTCTCCGGGGAAAATTATGCAAAACTGGAGAGCTGTGCATTTATTTATATCAAATATCAGATGGCATATTCATGTTGATGCACATACAAAGCTATTCAATTAAGGTAAGCCTTGTACGTGCGTCCCCTAATCTATCCTTCTTCATGATATGCTTAAAGTAATTCATATGACAAAAGCCTACACTCTGATGGCTTAGCGTTATAATTTCTTCAGAAGCCATACGTAGGCAATCATAACAGTGCTCCCAAAAGTTAATGAAAATATAGTGCGAAATTTTTAATGCAATCATCAACTTATAACTATCACTATGACCATCAAAGGGCAAATAGTTTTGGATTAGAGGGAAATGAAATAACTTCTCAATGCCTCGTCTAAAATAATTTCCTTCTCACCAGGCAACCTAACTCCACTCAAAATAGTGAAATTTATAAATTAAATAGTTACATTCATTGGGAACGAAATATCAGAAGTAAATTCAACTGGTCCAAAGAAGAATATAAACGTGAATAAATGAATGGTGAACGTAAATAAATTGCATCAGCCAACACCATAAATTATTGAGAAATTGAATTACTTGATATGTTGCATCGTAGGCACTTGACCCAATTGAGAATACTCGTAACACACAAATTGAAAAATATGTTCTCAAATTTCGCCAATAATGTACACGATCCATCTTTTACATATAGGTTATATGATTACTAGCATGTCTCCCTGTATGTTCTTCTTTTATACTTGCAAATTGTATATCAATCTTGGATAAATTAATGAATCTTCCTCAAATTTTCCACATTTTCAGCTATAACTAAAAGTAATGCTATTAAATGACAAATTAGATTAGAGAAATATGAAAACAAATGCATGTATTCAATATTCCATAACATCACAACTTCTATATTGATGATAGACTTGTGTGATTCTCAACCGGAGTTAATGGAATTTGAAAGAGTACTGTCCATTAGGAAGCGTATTATCTTCTACAGTTGTATTCTAAATCTCTCGCTCTCGTATTGACATCAAGATTAAAGTTGACAGACGAACCTTAACAAGACCATAGTAAGTTTTAAAAGATATATTCACAATATTCTATTTCAGTTAGAAAGCAAGAATTATTTAAGTAATAAACTAAGAGGACCCAAGTCAGTATGTTTAATTTTAACTGACTATAATTAGTTTCCGGTACAAATAGGTAATAGGAATACAATTGCGGCTCTTTTCAGCAGCGCGTTGGACATAATGGCGCAACTTTGAAAACGTTTATAAGAAATAAATTTGAGCCCGTCCCACTAAAAGAGCCGATTAGAGTAATTTTTCACTCATTATAAGCTCATTTCATACCGATAAACTTTAATACTGTATAAATACCCGCTGAAGGTGAGTAAAAGCATCCTATACTAGGAAAGAATGACGGTGGTAGTCCAGCGGAAAGCGCACTCGTGGGGGAGCATGAATCTTGCCATTGTAATCGTCCTGTAAGGGTTCCCACGCCAAGGGGATTCGCTTTCCAGAAGGTAGGTACATGGGATGGATGCAACGACCGAGCGGTGAGTGTGGGACGAGTGGGGGCGATCGGAGCAGCCAGACGCCGGAGGACGGTGCGATCGATGCGGGGAATAAGAGGGCAAGAACTTCGGCAAAAACGTATGCTATCCTCCTATCGTTCCCTTATTCTATTAATATCATGAAGAAGCACCAACTGTTCAATAAAATGATTTCCGCCAACCTTCTTATTGGATTCACTTCCTCAAATAATTAAGTGTCCTCTTCCAATAATTTACACTTTTCAACTTAAAACATGCTTCACTCAAATTGCAATATTTCACCAACTCTTTACGGACGTGTCCTAAAGGATTGCCGAAGAAGTCGTTTGAGGCTTTACTCCATCACCTTAAAACGAAAGTCTTTTGGGATGTGACAATTTTTAATCCCTGATTAACCTTTTCCAAGATTTTAAGTATTGGCACTTTGATCTGACCATGGATGTGAAACCCTATAAATTTAGAGACTTCTTTTTTAAGCAAAGATGAACGCAGACAATCGTTAAGCAGTTTCCTGCATCTAATCCAATCCCTTACCCATATACAGTCCTTTTTCATAACATGCGCAATCTCTTAAGATAAAAGCTCGGTTAACATATTTATACCTTAGTGCTAACTATTGCAATTCGACAAAATTTGCTGAAATCTCTTACGTTTTCCAATCAAAGGAAATGTCAAAACATACCTACACAATAATGATTTCAAATTAGTTCCACGTAAAAAAAATTTCGTAAATTTTCTGTCGCTAAGTTTCAGTAGCATAATTCGTCTATTTGTCCATATTTTTTGTTTAAAGATTTAAAAATATGCGTAAAGATTCAGTAAAAATGCCATGATACACGCTTTACTATTGCGAGCAGAGCAATGATCCATACGTTTACCATGCCCACCAATCCATCCGTAGGAATATCAAAATTGTTTGAGGTCGTGTGAACACATAATGAATCACTGGTAACTGTGGGATTGCAAACCGTACTGACGTCATGAAACCCACGAAACTATCGAATACTGTCACCAACAATACATTTGCTAGAAAGATCTAAATCCCATTATGAGGTGCAGCGGCACACTAAGAAAAAACCCTAATAAATCAATGTAGACGAGGAAATCCGACTGGGAGAGGAAGATAACTTTGTGGTAGTTATTCTCAATGCTCTTTAACTCGACCAAAGCATCTAAAGCACTTCACTAACGTTGAAAGTCAGGGATACGAAGGAACATAGGAGGCAAGGGGACAACTGCCCCCTCATGTTGAATTAGTCATACACAATAACACTTTGTGCATGGGTAAAGCATTCGGAAAAATATTCCTTTTATTTACGATTAATTTTGTGACTAGTAAATTCGTTTAAAGTTTCTGCAAATAATCAGACAGCAGTAGGAACTATTGGCCATGAATTTGGTTGGGCTGTTTTATTCCAATAACATTAAATCGAATTAATAATGGCTAGAATTATTTTGAAATATTTTACTCTTCAAGGCACTAAAGATACGGATCACGAATTAAACTAACGACAACTCAGCACTATGTTCGGTCACCACACCTATCTTTACGCATCAAACTCTGCATAGTGAGAAGAAAAACTGTTTTGAAGGCAAAGCAGTTCATAGGCGAACATCCATTATTCTCTTAAAGGTAAAACCTTATCTCCGAAAATTAGTACAAGCCTGATTATCAGTAGGTATATTTATTGCTCAATTACTTTCACTATGTACAAAGGCTCCCGAAGCGTGAAGGTTGGAGATTATTGTTGTAGACTGTTTCTTAGCGTGACTGCGTATCTGGACACCATAAAACTTAATTTACTTCCCAAAAGTCCTAAAACTCTTTCGGAGAACGGTTCATTTGGGAAAACTTGATTCGAAAATATCTGTCAATCAACCTCAGTTCATTTCCAAGTGTAAGACCTCTTTTCCCAACCCAATCGCTTTTATTTTTCCTCCATTACAAGAACTCCCCATTATCGTCGAACTTTTTTGAAATTCAAATCGAAATATCACGCGGAAAACCGTTCAAATTTATGTACAGTGATGTCATAACCGAATTTGGATTCCGTAGCGACACGTTGAGGCAATGAGTCTGCCATTTTACACCTGGGTGAGTACGCTACCGCGATTAAAAAACCGGAGCCTATGAATTCTCGCAAGAGATACGTGAAGGATAACTCGCGAGCGCAAAACGAAACTACACTCGTCCAGTGGTACTCCGTATTATTCCCAATCGAGACACCTCAAGCGGATAAAGCTGACGCGTGCTATCCACGACGGAAACTCGTTGGACTGCAAGAAGGTGGATACAATTACGAATGACAACGACTCACAAAAGGGATCACGGATATATGTGATGTCGGAAAGCCTAAGGTCACTCCGGAGTGACCAAATTAAATTCAAGAGGAAAATGAGCCATTACTTTTCATTTCCTAATCACGATTGTACGACAATCAACATGCTGTGACGCCTCATTAATCGATATGATCATTACATCTATACAGTCCAAAATTATAAAAAATAAAATTATATAAAATAAAGTACCAGCCATTCACAATATATTGCTCTTGAGAGCACATTATAGATGATGAAGTCAGCAATGTTATCACAGCGCTCAATCGAGTGAAAGCTCATAAACGGCAATCAAACTCGGGATCCATTTAAAGCGTTCACGGTACACACTCATTATTTGCATGATAACAAAGTGCAATGTCTCATTTTCCCTCTCCACAAAACTCTAAATTCATAACATTTAAAATGTGACACAAAAGTTACCAAGGGCTTAGGTTAAAATTTTCCATATTTGTTTATGAACCGTATTTAAATTTTATAACAGCAATTACATTAATATTGAATGCAGTTTAAGGATTAGAAAAGAAGCAATATCCCAGTAAGCATGCTTGCTTAATTAAAAACCACTAATCAGGAACAAACGAGCAATTTTAGGCATTATGAAAACTTATACCTATTGAGACAGTAGAACAACATAAAATAATTCATTCCAGGAATGAGTTCTCAAAATTTACTTTCACGACGTGCAAAAAATTAGCTAGTTTACAAATATTTTCCAAAAGACATGGACCATATGATTGCAATGTGAATACAATGAAAATGGCGAATATGAAAAACTATAGCTAAATCAATGACAAATAAATTCATAATAAACTTAGAATTGAAAATCCAGTTTTCCCAGAAAAGAGTACCCTTAGATACAGCATATAGGTAACTAATTTAAGTCTTTCGGAATTTCATATTTAACTTAAAATATATTATGCGTTAATTAAAATAAAATGACTGTGACGAAGGAATTACTAGAAGAGATAAAATAAAGACTGAGTAATAGTATAACTCCTGTGTCCTCCTGGACCAGCAGCTGTTATGTTGTAAGTACCTATGACGTGAATGTACTGTAAAATTGATACCACGTACCCGATTGAATTTCACAGGAGTGATGAATTAATTTAAATATTCTTTAATACGTATATCTAAATCTTTATCTATATAATAACCAAACAGCAGCATGATCTGTTACGAAATAAGCCACGAAAATACTGTGGAAGAAGACTGCAATGAGAATATTTTTTAAATTTGATGGAGTTTCGCTCCTTTACTGTGTGAAAGTGGATCAAAATCCTCACAAATCCTTATATCAATCGTTTCGACAGAAAATAACTCTTATTTAGCAATGATTGCCCAAACTGTCGGTGTGCTGCGGGATTTGGATTATTTCATCGACTGCCAATATAAAATACACGATATAAAACTTTGTAATAAGTTTTAAGGCACCTAATTCTCGCTAAAATATTTTGACATAAATTTTGTGCGTAGGAGGGATGTTAAAACGGATATTCAGTGCATTAACAAGCAAATATATATCATAAACTGTATAATAATTATCATAAACTGTACGGGATTACGATAAATGGTACATTTAAATTATTGTCTACGACATTTTAATCACTCCTTAGATGTTTTGGTTGACGATGGGATAGTGATGTGCAAAATCACTCTCTTCGCAGTCAGTGATTGTGCACATGTTTTTCAGCTTCGCTACCAATTCCAGAAGCATTTACAAGTGAGTGAAAAAGGGATGAAGAGACTTAGGAAATGATAATTGTAACTAGACAGATATAAATATTTGGTTAGCAACATTATCAAAGCTTAAAAATGAGTCCTCCCGCTGTAATTTACAGTAAAATAAGCAAGAACATAGGAGGAGACCAGAACTGAAAACGAAGACCAAAAAATCTGAGTAAAATGTTTATTTATTTAAGAAAACCAGGCATTTTAATAAAAACGCAAACCAATCACATTCATTACTTCAAGTACCAACAATAACCAATTTCTTATGCCGAAAGAGGAAATCACAAGATTATTCCTCATCATTACAGAAATTAATACTCTTGCTTGAAAATTATTACATGAATTATGGATGAATGACAGACTCGTCGTATTAAAATATGTTGAATTCAAATGAGATGTTTCAGAAAATCCTTAGCAAGCGCTTAAGCCATTAGAACTTTGATTCCATCCACTTGTGAAGAGCTTTTCAGATAATAAGTCCAGTAACAATCATTCCATTATTCCAGGTGAGTAACACCAACGATTTTGGGTAAAACTTATTATAAATGCCGCGCCACGTGATAAGATGAAATTCAATTTATAGGGGGATGATATATTTTACTGAGAAAGCGGCAATCATACTGTTAGGAAACAAAAACAGCAAAGACACCGAAAAACAAAAGATTTTTTTATTTACAAAATATCTTCGTTAAAGAGCTCTTCTAGAAAGAAACATCGATGAATAGCACCATACTTACGCTTCAATGAATTTGTTAAGTGCAGAGCAATTTGACAGTTATTGTGTTGTAACATTGTGCAAGAAAAAATAAATCCCAAATCGTTCTTTACTTTTTTACGCTACGACTAACCAAGCAAGAGATTCGCCCCATCTGAGAAACAATGGCCAAAGAAGAATCACTCTCGGCTAAAGAGAGTGTTTTTCAATAGACGCTAGTCATCCAACCAAGCAAGCAGTTCAATCCTGAAACACCCCAACGGAGACGATTTAATTTTATACTGCTAAACTCAAGTTGAATATATTTTTTAGTCACAATGACCACATATAGCCGACATGTTGAACTCGGAGAGATACCATTTTTTTGCTGTAAGCAATTTTAGAATCAATGGAATGCAAATGCAATCACTAGAAGTATTCCTATACATATAGAACGACCTGTCATGTCCATTTCAAAGAGTGGTTTTGTTCGTCTCAAGCGATTTTTAAATTATATACAAATACGGTTAATGATTTAAATTAAAATAAAAAAACCTAAATGTAATTCTTCACACTTCCAGGCTTTTCAAGTGCCACTTAAAAGCTCGTTTACATTATTGAATACGCTAGTATTCCAAGTATTTAGCAGGTGGCGTATTTTCGCACCTCGGGTGCTTCGCATACCAAGGCACATGTTCATCGCACTGAAGAGTGAAGACGTATTAAAATAAATTGTATTGATAACATTTTCTCAAATATACCGTGAAATGTCATAAATCAATTATTCGACATTAGGAATTTAACACGCCACTTTAAAACCATTCCCCCTCCTCAGCGTATTTTTTTTCCTGGCAGCCTTATGTAAACTTCCGGACAATTCCCTTCACTTTCTACTTCAGTTTAGCATATCTTAAAGCACAAACGGACACGTGCTTAACTTTTCGTTTCAATCATATCGCTGGCAGGGAAATAAATAAGACGGATGTAGCGCTGGAAGCCATCGCAGCGGGAACAGCTGGTGAAATCTCCCCTGGCGCGCATATATACGATTGCGGTGATGAAGCGATCACCCGATCGCCCGACGTAAATGGCCCTCTCGATCCTTCGCCGGCGCTCGACTCTTGCCCAAGGGGTGCCTCCCACTGACGGCGGGCCTCTTCCGAGATGACGAAGGAACCTTGGGACTCCATCCAAAAGCCCTTCATGCGACCCGAACCTTATACCTTCCTCTCCCTCGACACATAATCGAGAAAAGTTCGACCCTTGCGAACACTGATGGCAACTTTCGGTCGGAGCTGAGTAACCTATGGCTTACGGAAGGCAGAGGGATCAATTGAAGTGCAGTGGGATCCATGTGTGGCTGGGAAATTTTCAATGCAGCGGATTTAACCTTTTCCCGAAACAATGTTTCCACCTTTCCCTAAATATATTATTGAGCACGGCTTGAAAAAAAGTTGATCGTTAAATGACAAAATAAATAATTTTAGGAAAAACCAAATGCCTCGACCTATACCGACTAGTCCCTATAGCCGCCGTGAGGAGCGGTATGGTTTTATTTGAGTAAAGAAATTTATTACTGTCGTAACTACGGCTTGTTCTCAAATAGATTTGAAACAGAATGGATTCCGTGCATTAGATATCTCAAAGTACATTATTCAGCCATACGTACCAACATTTCCCGCTCAATATATTTGTTTTTCGACGAATTTAACGGAAAACAGATATATTTCCTAACATACTTCGAGCGCCCAACGGCCATTGCGCTTCGTCAGGGTTAACATTGTTAGTTTTATAGATGTTTCAGACATTTTATAGAATATGGAGTCGATAGATTACTCTCGCCTTCAGATGTATTACTCGCCATACGAATGCTTATTCTGAAGTAGGTGCGACTACCTCTTAGGCACTGCAGACTTGGGACCTGGCTACTACAGGAGTATTAGCCACCAATGTCACTACATCAACAATTTTGTTGAAGAAAAATACAATTCTCAGGAAGTGACGCATTTAACTAGTCATCGAATTCCGCTGCAAAATGTACCTACTGAGAATTTAAACTTCACAGTGGCTCACATTTGGTGGACCGCTTTTTTGTTTACAGGACTCCGGCAAAAGTTGGGCATTGTTAATATTGACATTTCTAAGAATAAATTTAAATTTATTATTTCAATTTCATCTTTTAGTATTCGTACGGCTCCTGATCAAGTAGCATTTCTCGACCAAAATTTCTGGTTTAAATATTTTGGGTAGCCCAACTTCATGCTGGCGCCAAATCACCACTAGCTCAATTTTAAAATGAAATACTCACCTCTATACTTGTGCACGTGTGATTCAAAGGATATCAAAATGACAGTAATCAACCCGAAGCTCGGTTTGGTAAGGTGTGAGTAGAGCTCACCCAATACCAAGCCCTATACGGCGTGTGAAATTCACACATCAGGGTAGGGGGGCTAGTTCCGTACCCTGTACCGCCTGTGATTTCCCTGGATGACCTGCTACCCGAAAAAAGGTCAAAGGATATACCTAGTCACGCAAAAATCCATCTTAAAAATCAAATGCGAAATTTAAACAATTTTTACAAGGTCCAAAAATGTTATCAGCTCCATTTTTTCCCCTTGCAGTCATTAATATACGGAGGAAGAACAATACAAAATGTGAAATTTTACTCCATGAGTAATGCATTACCAGAGAGGCGCTAATCCTCAGAAGAAAATGAAGGACAAAAACACAGAAAACGAAATATCAATCCAGAAGACCATATCACAGGTTCATTAGAAAAAGAGAAGAAAAATTTTAATTCCACTAAGGTTATTGAAGTTATTATAAGAAGAAACGTGAAATTCAAAAGATGTCAAGAAAAATTACAGAAACATGGATTTATAGAATTGACAGCAATTACTTCCTTCTCTCTCTCTTACATCACTGAATGTGTATGTAACATTAATGTGAATATGTTGCGCATTTCATTAATTTGACAGAAATTTTACTAACCAAAGCAATTTATTTTGAACAGAATCTTGAATTTACTCCTTCCAGAAGATAAATGTTGTCCTACACTCACCCCTCATTATTTAATTTTAAAGGAGTATCCTATTCTGCTTACTGGCATTATTTATCATCTGAGGAATGAGTTTTATATACTTAGACAGGTAATATGTAGACAATAAAGATACCCTATCATTCGTAGACCTTTACAGCCCAAAATAGCCCAGACATATTGTCATTAGTTACCAACCACTAGATAATGGAGACACATTACATTTCTAGATATACTGCATTTAAAAATTTTTGATATAACCAACCCTCATTTTCGAAAATAAGCAGCACGATTTGATTCCAAATATATTAATATCGCTCTATTCTGGAGGCATCGCGATTACCATGGATGTAAAACCCGCGCCCGTCAGTATTTATTTCATCAGCGCGACACATTCTGATTATAAAATCTAATTCCTCGTGTCCCAACTCCAGCATGAGCCATCGCATCTCCCTCGTATGACCGCAGCACCTCTCGCCTCTACTCTTACCAGTCATTTTTCCATCCCACACTCCATCCTGGCCCCCAACGTCCTCCCAAGAGAAAGCCATGAAGAGGCAGAGATAGAGTCAGTCCACCCGGAAAAAGGTCTCCCAAAAAAAAAACGTCTCCAAGACTCGGTTTTGTCGGTTGCCGATGTTCCTTCATTTTTTTGTTACGGCACTCATTTTCGTTCCTCGCTTGTTTTTTTACCATTATTTCGAGCGGTCGGCGGCTGCGGCGGCGCGAGCAACTTATTTTTCTCTCGTCCAGTGCCTCTCTCATCTCCCTCTCCCAACCAAATACTCCTTTTTTGTCTCGATGCCCTTTTCTCAAGGTTTATAAATGCTCTTTTTATCGATACTCGCCTTAATGTAGCGTAGCCTCGGATTTGTCCTTCTCCTACGCTGCTTCGAAATGAAAACAAATTTGGCCGCGAGTTTGTTTTGCCAAGAATTTCCTCGAAGATGCATATGCGGACACGATGAGTTCCGGAGGATAGAAATTGAAAATGACGGAAACCTATCAGAGCAGCCTTCATTAGATGCATTGCCTCGCTGAGTGACTAAAAAATTAATTTAGGACTCGAAGTAGGTCCATCCTGCTATCCGTTTCCTCGATACAGTTTAGAATCACATGGAATTCAACCCGTTTAGACGGGCGACAGCTAAGCTCGACAGAATTGATGATGGACTGCACATTAAGCATGGATAAAAAACTATTTAATTTTTTTAACATTCTAAATATATAACATAAATGGTGGAGGATGCCTGTGCTGACAGAAAGTGCAACAGAATCCCTGCTGCAATTCCTGCCAGATGATAAAACCTGAAGAAAGGGGGTCATGTGCTTCGCCCTTTGCTTCGCAGGCATTTTCCATTCAATGTGAAACTAAAGAATGAGGAGTATCCAAAGAAAGGGACCGAATATGCTGACTGAGGGAAGATTAAAGGTGAGTTAAAAATCTGCAAGAGATGAAACCAAGACGAGCATCATCCATACGTGGAATACGATTTTCTAAACGAGGTGAGGATTCTCAGGGGTAGATCCACCACACTTAAGTTTCTCCAGAGTAAACAAAATACCCATTTCCCGAGGGGGAGTCGAACTGGTGACTTTGAATTAACAAGCGGGAGCGGCACATGTCGCATGTTATCATGCATTAAAACCAATTACGAACATTATAACAAGCCTATCAGTTCACTACTCCACTCTCGATCATCCTATTAATTATATTTATTACCACAATTTAAAAAAAGTTATTTGTTTTTTGTGAAAATCAAGGACAAAATAATAAACAAACTAAAGCTAAGAGGCTTGTAAGAGTAATTTTCTTTGAAACAGAATTCTCTTATTTGCTGTTCCACCAGGCATAATGATGCTAAACATAATATTGGAAGACCACTTTCCCAAGTTTATCATGACCATAAATATTAAAATGATTCCATCAGCAAAGAAAAAGAATTTATTTTGCACAGAGTTTAGAAATAAAAGTAAAGGGACACAAACAAACCCGCCGGTGTGAAATTTAAAAACCGGCAGGAAATGGGGCAGGGCCCGAATGAATGAAATTGTCGAATTAAAAGCAAAATTAGGATATTGAAAAACAAGCTTCGAAGCAAGGAGAAAAAGGTGAGAAATGAGGCGGGAGTGGGAGGGAAGGGACGCGTTCGAACTGACATTCCGAGAATTGAACAGGGTGGTCGGTCGGGAGGCCTGGTTAAAAAAAAAGGAAAAATAATGGCGACCGGCACTGTGAACTTTCCGCTCCAAATTATCGAGGAGAGATATTATTGCGAAAAGCAGGGTAATTAGGCCAAGCTTGGATAAAAATTGTTTAACGGCCGAGAATAACGAGAAATGCTATCGAACAGCTGAAAAGGTGGGAGAGGGACGGCGAAGGCGAGGGAAGGAGACCTACAGCGAAAACGGGAAGAATTGGAGAATTTCGGGGAATAGGCAAAATATACGAGTTGAAAGGGAAGGAATTGAGGATAAAAGTATGAAGGGTGGGTCGTAAAAATGGCCTAGAAAGGGTGAAAGGGAAATGAGGGACATTATTTAATTAATAAGGACCGTAGGAGAGGGCACGAAATGTATTAAATACGGCTTTGATATTTAACATCACGGCTACGCCACAGCACTTCCTGTTTAATATTTTTGGAACGCTAGATACATCTCGCAAGAGCTACTCAACGAAATATTATCATTAATATCGGTAATTTTTGGAGACTATATGCAATTAAGAGAAACTATCAGATAAGAAGAAGAGAGGTAGGTACAAAGAAAGGATCCACGATATCCGCAATTTTAAGTTTTCCCGCCCGCGACACATTGAAGGATAATTATTAGGAATGCGATGTTATTAGAATTCCGTCCGTCACCATAAGAAATAAATATAAAATAGAAGAGATAAGTAAAATTCAAATAAAAAATGGTTATTGCAGTTAAAGGAGTGTGTTAGGAGGGGGAACAATAGAACCGGAAAAGGCCCGACCCAGGGAGGAATGATAAATTTGGTTGAAGGAAAACTAATGATGACGACCACTTAAATTACATTCACGCACAGTGGAACTAGACGCTTTAAGAAGCGTATGAGTTTGTACTATATAGCCCCCTCGATGATTTTATCTCTGCAGATACCTATATCATGGTCTAAATGTAAACGGAGGCGATTGTGAATGTTGTTTCGGAGAGTTAGCCTTTGGGACAAAACCTAGTCCACCTACTTAAAACTCGAATTCTGTACAGAACCTGGATTGATTGATTTCGGTTTTTAAGACTTAGGGACAAATTAGAGAGTAGAATGATCACCACTGTCGAAGAGCAATAATCCGATACAAAAAATCTTATTCAAATCATAATTTTCTCTTTTTAAGTTATTACGGCTAACTACATGAAGTACGGAACGGTCAAAGGAATTTAAGAAAACAGAACTTTTTTTATGGAAACTAACTACATTCTGACTGATATGGAAAATCAAGATCAGAAATCATACAAATTGAGTGGTTGCATAAGGATTGGATTTTAAAATGGAGAAACTGTAGCTACACGTTTGAAAGAAATGTAAAGTTGATATACAGCATTCCTTTAATGCTTAAGAGCCTTCTTAATATAAATACTCAGCGCAAATCTATGAATATCTGCAGTAAAAATAACTATAATTCAAAAAGGCATAACATGTTTTATACAAATCAAAATTAACTTCATAATACATTTATGTTGACTACAGCAACCTGGCAATAAACGATGGAACATCAGAGAGTATTCCAGTTTAATAATAGTAGGTATATAAAAAATATTTCTAGGCGCAGGCCGTAAAATTTATCAAGAATTTTTTATCATGATGCTCAGTATACTATTGTCAATGCCGGAGGAGCGGCGTGTGTGAATTACCATTTAGAATGAAACACAGTGGAAGGCTGAGAGGTGGCGTAACATTAGGACATCCAACTCCGAAATTAAGCAGCATGTTCCTCTGATCATGAATACAGGTGAAACGAAAGACCAGGTTATATTATGCTAATTAGCTTCCTTCGTGAAAATCAAAGTCTGGAAATTCAGGACCTCCTTCGCGAACTGCCTTCTGCTACTCCAGGTTGGAAATATGTTCCCGAGAAGCTTTGGCAAAAGAAATAGAGCAAAGAGTAAGAACGAAACACGCAATTATGTGATAAAAAACGACGAGCAAGCAATGCCGTAAGGAAGGGAAAGAGGAACAAGTAATTATTTTCGTTCGCAAGAATGGCAAGGGATGAGGATAGGCTGGTGGGCAGAGAGGAGAGCGAGGGAGGGAGAGGAGGCGTAACAAAGACCTCTTTCGGGGAGTCAAGCGGAGAGAGCGAGGAGGGCAGCATGAATGGGAAATTGCGTCCCGTCAATGTGTATTACGGTTTGCGAGTGCAATTGAGCAGGAGGGCTGCTGAAATGGGGGGGGGGGGGGTTAAGGGCGGGGGGG
>LYUA01000675.1:247404-258214 GCA_002093875.1 Calopteryx splendens
CTCTTTGGTGGGGGGCGGGGGGGGGGGAGACGACTCCCCTTCTCTTCATCGCTCGCTCGCATCCCAATGCACTCGCGTGCATCGTCATTTACCGTCTGCGAGGGCGGCCGTTCGCTGCAATCGGCCGCCGCATGACGCCCCTCGTCCCTTTACCGGGACAGCTTCCTTCCACGGAGCGGATCTAGGTTTGAGCGCCGGGGGGGGGGGAGGGAAGGGGGCACGCGCTTGTGGGCCCGCTTGGTCGCCGTGCGGGGTTAAGGGCCGAGAGGGTGACGCCCTCGGAGCCGCGTGCGTCGTCCTCCTTTCTTCGGACACGCATTATACATGCGATTTCTTTGCGACGTGCAATCTGAGAGAGGAATGGGTAATTTTTGGCATTTTTGACAATGTAACTAACTAGAAGGCGACATTTCATCGAATAGATGCTATATCCTTCGACGGAGGTTTATTTTCGCTATAACGTTGAATGGATGACTAATCCTAAATACGCACGGTAATTCAAATTTAGTTTCTTTCATTGAAATAAACACAGAAGTTTGTTATAGTTGTTTGTTGTTATTCCCTTCGATTCAAATAACTTTTAAATAAGTCGTTTTGTAATCGGTGATGTGCACAAATGTGTGTACGATTTCTAAACTATTTCAACAAGTACTAAGGTTAAACGTTTTTAAACCTATTTGCCAAGCTTACGTCAAACCCTTGTTAACGTACGGAATAGTGATATCGAGTTTGGGGTGCCGCAGATATTATTATCAAGCAAAATATAATATTACAAAAACTAATCATCAACAATATTATACAAGGAAATTATCTACTATTGAATTGTCAGAATAATTTGGTGTGTTGACCCTGAGATTACTATAAATATGAAGTGTACTAAAAATTTGAAAGGCACGAAAGATGGTTTTGAGTGCTGTAAATCATAGATGCAAAACAAGAATCAATGGCAATTAAAAAAATCGCAACTTCTGCCCCATTGGCAATAGAAAGCTTGGTGAAATACCTAAACCACGGAGGAAAATTAAAAAGAAAAATTATTGATATGGATTATATCAATTTTTTTCCTTGTAATACAGAATCTTTATATATGTAAATAAGTATATTAACCCTAAATTTAAAAATGTACGAAGTTAAAATAAAATATGTGGTAACGTACATTTTGCTTATGCTTTTTCCATATTTGTGATAAGGTATATTTATTTAACACACATGCTTAAAAAAGGTATTTACGTGCATGGTAATCTTATTAAGTTTAAAAATTGAAGTATCACCAGCACAAAAATTGAAATTAATATCCATATATAATATTCTATAATAATGTATTTGCAGCCAGAGAAGGTTTTCTATCTTTTGGCACTTCACCAGTTTATTTATTAAACTTCATTGCAAATTTAAAACGGTTGTGAAACATGCACGAGGGATTATGAAAAAAATACATTTACATTTATTTCAAGCAAAAGCGAGGGATATTTTATCATAAATATATATTATTAGTGACTTAGGTACACAGAGGTTAAATCACTTCGGAATGATTACTTATTAAAAATGTCATTATTACAAGCGACTATCCTAAAAGATGCGCATGAAAACAGTTTTTACTTAAAACATTTTAACTATAGCCGGCATGAAGGCATAGAACTTCCTTTTTTATTATATTAATTGAGCATACTTCATTTTTTGAAGCAATATCTATTCAATAAATAATAACATTTTTTTACCTACCTAAAATTAACAAGTAGGTACATACTCCAAAAAACGGATTGGATATTGAAGTTAAATATTTACCTTAGTTCATTATATTATTAAGTAAATAATGTTTAACAACAAACACTGAAATAATAATCAGTGAAATAGTAATCAACGTATGTAATCTATGTCATATGTGTATGTAATAATCAATGGATGCAAGTAATAATCAATGAAATAATAATCGGTATGCTCATAAAATTAAAATTTAGATGTAGGTACCTGCTGAAACTCAAATTTTACATTTCACTTCAATTAAAAATATCTGTATTCGTAAAATTATCTTTCTTCCTGCGTTTATTCCCTTAAAAATTTCCAAAATCAGGTAACTATCCAGTTCCTGCGAAAACGTCTATCTAAATATGTTTTGTGCTAATTTACCTAGTTAACTTCCGCGCGGGCTTGTCTTGAGGCACAAGAAGTACCCATCACCAGTAATGTTCTATTTCAAAACGTACTCTTAACCTCAGTTCCTCGGCTTTCACTTCCACTTGATCTCTTTCCCTTTCCCATTTCCTTCATCCTCTCCTTCCCATCCCTCCCACCGAGTGCCCACCCCGCACCACTTCTTCGTTTCCAAGCATCTTCCACTCAATTACGCACTACCCTGAAAAGATTTGCCAGAATATTTACGGCAGAACGCAAGTAAGATCGCCCATGCCCACAGGCTGTGTTCGCTGAAAC
Source organism: Calopteryx splendens (assembly GCA_002093875.1). Lineage (NCBI taxonomy): Eukaryota > Metazoa > Arthropoda > Insecta > Odonata > Calopterygidae > Calopteryx > Calopteryx splendens. The sequence continues at coordinate 249,835 of LYUA01000675.1, forward strand.
CCGTCGAAGTGGGATCGAGCGTCTCGTTGGCGATGGCTTTGACTATCGCGAGGGGAAGAAAGAAGAGGGATGAAATGGGGATGGAAGGGTTCTCGGAGATGGCGTCGCTGAGAGGAGAAAACCTTGTGGCGGGGAATGGGATGGAGGCAGAAGCAGAATGGACGAACTCGAATTGACAACCGGGAGGAAAACAAAGAAATATTTCCCTATTTCTAAGTGTGACGTCCACATTAATGTTACTTAATTGACTTTCGATAAATCTGATTACACCATAAATAATATCGTGTAACGTACTTCTCGGAAAGTCCAAGTTTCTCTCGAGAACCATGAATTAGCGGTGGAAAAAAGAGAGGTCGATACAGGGATTAGTCTTGTAGTCTTATGATAAAACAATTGTAGAAAAATTACTTTAATGACACGAGTACTGCAAGATTTCAAGCAACGAGATACCACGAAAAAGTTATAACTGAGGTTTCTGCAATGCTTCATGATGATAGCACATAGGGAATATATGTTTCAGGGTACTTCGGATTAAGGAAGTTTCCCTTCCGTTCCAGGCAGCGAGCGCCCTCAGGTGTGGATTGAGGATGTACCATAAAATAAAAAAATCAAGTGACGGAACCGTCTAGAAAAAAGGATTTCGGAGGTATTCTATCTCCCAATTAGAAACCTCAGTGAAGTGCTACTCACGGGAGTACATAACCCTACTGTGGTAACCAATTTAGCATTGGTGGCTGAAATACATGACCGTGTTCTAACTGCGGGGCACTGAATGGGAAACTTAAATGGAGAAGTGCGTAAAATGTTTAATACATTTTTGGAACTGAAAAAAATAGAAATAGTTTTTAGGACTAGACTATTGCGGAAATAAAAGTACAACGAAATGGTGCGGATCATGTGAACGAAAATGCAGGAGTGGTTATCACACTTTTTCTAATGAATATCCTATTTTTAGGATAAAACAAATGAGAATATGGCTACCAAATAACAGTGAAGGAATAGTAATAGCAAATATTTCCAGACTATTACCCATCAAAGGTTTATATAATTTAATTTTAGTGTACCTACTTGAATAAATTGAAGCTTCAGTTTGTTTCCCATTGCTAGTATTATTGATTCTCAACGACTCCTTTCCTTTACAGCAAATCATTAGTAATTAAAATTGTTTTCAGTCCCCGGATGGTATTTAACGTCAGAAATAAATCATTTAGTTAAGCACCCATACCGTACAATAAATGGGCCAGTATTTGATACAAAAATATCTTTCCTCTGGGTTCAACAGAAGATAATGCACTTATCTGAAAGTTTCGAACGTGAATTACTCAGGACACTCGCGAACCTTTCAAGGATATCGCTCGTAGACTGATTTATATGAAGCGGATGGAAAGGAAAGGACTGCGAAGTGAAACGACAGATGATTAGATGAAAGCCACACATAATGACGGCAAATTAATTGAGTCCGAATGGAGCGGAATGGGGAGAAGAAAATTAAGTAAACGTACGACAACAGCTAACCGTGCAAATACATAAACGAAGAAGATGAAGAGTACAGAGAAGAGGGAAGGAATCGGGAGCAAAAAAAAGAAGAGACTAGCAGAGAGGAAGAGAGGGAAAAGTTGATGATGCGGGCGATGATGATGATGATGATGAAATCGGTTATGACCAAAAAAAAAACACCTTTTCTGAGAGTGCGAAGGAGGCTTTTTCGAGAACTCCTCGCTACCGACTCCTTCTCCCGAATGGCCCTCGATTCTTTTTAAGACTTATCCTTGCCTCCCGGTCGTCGTTGATAGGGGCAGTAAAAGCGCGTCGTAAAGGCCGCGTTGAGTGGTAGCCAGGAAGGAATAAAGGAAAGAATGGGATGTTATGGCAGTGTGATGGTTGAGCGGGAGGGAAAGAGCCATGGTGAGGCGCTTCACGGGCCGAGTGGGGAGGGAGATGGGAGGTGGGGACGGAGTGGGAATCATTAGAAACACGGTGATAAAATCTGGAGTGGATGATCAAAGGAAATAAAAGGCGATGACAAATCCAAAGAAAAAAGCATTATTCAAGCTACTGGTCTTACTAATCGGACCTATAGTCTCCAACGCAGCGCATGTCCTTATTCTCCATTCTTCCTTATGCATATTTACTTTCTCGATTGCATTGTTAACTCGGAGATAAGGCAATCATGAAAGTGTGAAATCCTATAGAAAATTTCATCCTTTGTTTTTGTACAAAAGTTCTGTTTCTTCGTCTCCTTTGGGCTTCATAATCCATAATGGAATCATTTTAATATTCCTCCCATTTATTCGTCCTAAAATCTTGTCAGCATCATTGCATTTAGTTTTTTTTAGCTTTAATTGAATTTTTGAGAGATTCCTTGCTGCAAATATCTCTAGTGAGGAACGAATTGCATTTAAAAAGTGTAATCTCTAAAACATACCAACTCCTTGTAATAAAGTCACTTTTTGGGCAATTAGTTTCCATGAACAACTCATAACACACACGTTAGAAACATATTGATGTTACTAAATACACAATATCACTACTATTCTCAAGATCCATTTCATCTATAAATTTCAAGAAAATATGCAGTCTCAACGGCGTCAACGTCTTGAGTCGAAGTAGTGATGTTATGCTCCTAATGTAGGTATGTATTACCAATGCCTTTACGCCGTCAGCCATCTTTATAAATGTGTAATGGGTACGTTTGGGGATGCATATTTAATTTTCTGCAGATAGTAAGTAGGGGCTGTGGTCATTGGGGGAAGTTAAAATATACATAATAAACATGGAGAAAGGTATCATGGGAAAACGGTTGCGAAAAGTATAATTCTCTTATTATATCGACCAAAACCCATCAGACATGAAGAACCTGTATCTCGTGAACACACATGGAGAATCATGAATTTGTAAAAATATTAATTGATAAGAAAAAAAATCCTTCAGGGATATGATAAGAGCACCAATGTTTACTGGAGTGGTGTCAATCAAAACTGCCAAGTCCTTTGGCTATATCTGAAGTACAGATCCTACATGGTACTTTGAGTAATTTATTTATTCAGTAGGAAGCATTCTAAGTAGTAGTAGTAGTTACAATGTACTACAATTTAGTAATTTGTAGATCTTCGAATAAAGTAATGAGGCGTTAGTCGTCTCGAATCATTAATACTAGTCGAGAGAATGACATAACACCTAAGGAGCCATGCCGGTTTCAGGGGCCAAACTGACAAAACCGTGCGGGCACTGTCCTATCTAACATGACCGGATACGGTAAATGACATGCTGAAAAGTTCTCACTCGACGAATAGCCTTGATGTATATGCAAGACAAAAATTAACTACGAAAACGATTTTGATAGTATAAGTGTGGCTTTGTGTAAAATAATTATAACATAGCATAGACCTTCACCACTTTACATCTATACCTTCAATTTTATTATGTAGACTTTCTGGTTTTTTGATACAAAATATCTCCAGCAACACGGGAAAAAATTATTTTTGTCAAGTTATATGTAAATGTAGAAGAATGTGATAAAGGGTCGAATGAATGTTGGGTAAGCGAGGGAGAGGAAGGAAAAAATAGCCATGTTAGATGGAATGAAGGGGGACAGAAATGAAGAAGGCATACTGTAGGAGTGTGGCCATCAAAGACCTACCTTGCTGGTAGATTACAATTAATAATAATATGTGAAGCATGGAAGCTAAATAGGCGATATTACACTAAGCAGTGGAGAATTACTGAACGTGAATATGGGACTGTAACAAACACGTTGTTTTGTACAAAATAGGATATATAAATTAATTGGAAATTCGCCTAAGTGTACCTCTCCTTCGCTGCAGAGAACCTTTGCACTAAATTACACTCTTGCAGTTTGTCTCAAACCACAGTGACAGCAATAAGTTGGTTTTCAAATTATTCTGGCATTTGAAGATTTACTTAAACGTAAACTCATGACAAGCCGTAATTTTTCAATACAAAATCCATGACCAAGATGGGATTCGAACCCGCTAAATTACCTACCCTTAAGCTTCGCTGGTGAACAAAACGGCCGGTGTTTCGGTGTTTAAGGCCGCGACGGGCATGCAACTGCTCTATCGACATCGATTCAATTTTCACGTTAAAACAGATCAATCGATACACTGCCTACATAAAGAAAACTTAATTCTCAGATTTAGTCTCAAAATAAATTATGAAATACACACTTAAGTGTGCAGAACTGGTGGCAAATTGTATGTTTCACAAACACGTTCTGATTCTGGAAATAATATTTTTAAGGCAATCAAATAATGCCGAAAAACATAGAAAGCCTTTATTTATTATATTTTATGCAGAGAGTTACCTGTTTGGTTTTACAAATCCGGGACAAAATACGCATTCAGAACATCATGATAATTGAAAGAACTGTACATCCATTGAGAGGAAACATAACACCCATGTTTTAAAATATTTAAAAGGTAAGTAGAACTGATTGTGATATCATCTACGAGATGAAGACCATCATATTAAAATTAACATAAATATCCAACAAAAAATATTTTATCCACCTCCTAAACTTTGACTCCTGATTACGACACTGGGTACCTACAATCAATAAACTGATTTATCCGGAAGCATTGCCGCAACCATGCAAGATGAGAAACGAAGCATGAAAGAAGAAACGCCAGAAGGCACGTCCGGTCACAGGGGTTGAAAGCAAGTTGCATTAGAATGTAAGGTGGAGGCTTCTTTTGTAACCTATATGTAGTAAACATTTCCGGCCCTCTTAGATACATATCCTCTCTAAAAAGCGCCCTTCGTCTTCATTTTAACAGGATTGTCTATCCTATACAACCTTCTCGGAACTTTCGAAATTATGAGGAAAATCCGGGAAAACAAGACAGAAACAGGTGCTATGGGAAAAACCCAGAAATACAAAGATTCCCAGGAAGAAGATTTAAAATCATTGCTGTGCGTGAAATATCGTGACCAAGTTCAGGAAATGGGAATTTCTGTAGACGAATTTCACACTGCATGCGGCGAATGAGATTTTATTTTAACATTTACCTCCGTGCAAAACAGAAAACCTCTTCCAGATAAGTAACAAACTGTATGTATTTAATTTTACAGTAACCATGGAAATGTTTTAAAATGCGCCATGGCATGGCATGCGTTGTCTTAGAAATTTAATTTAACTTAAATAACAGAGCAGGTAAAGACGTTAAATGAATTAATTCGATCAAGTAGGCGCGATGTGGTATTCATTGAAGAATAACAGTGGAATTGGTATTTATTACTAAGAAAAATGACGCGCTTTTCAACGCTAAGGTGTCATCCTGCATCGTAACCAAACAAAAATATTAGAATGCCTCAGCGTTGAAACGCGGGTCGTATTTGAAAGAAATAAGTGGACAGTAATAAAATTTCTTCATTCATATTAGTTTATATAATAGAAAAAAGCTTCAAAGGCCGTAATGAATGAACACATTACGGCCTTTGGAGCTTTTTCGTTTTATATTCGTGTAACACGGCCGTAGAGCTAAAATTGTTTCATGTTTTAGTTTATAATGAAAATTTCTAAGAAATCAGTAAGTCCGAGAATCGAATCCGAAACCCAGTTGGACTCGTGTCATGCTAACAAAACCGTTGAGGTAAATCGCAATGTGGTCACAATGAAAGTAGTTCCAAAGTTAGAAGAATATTGAAATGGTCGTGGCCATGCTGTTGCTTAAGAGTGATTAACTACGGCAACGCTAAACTGAATACTTTAAATTTCCAACTTCGGGGGAATATTGAGCTTAAGGATTATAGAAATTATTTTTTTAATCCTACATTACTCTCCATCGACTGCAAAAACGAGACGCCGACTTCTTTTTTAAACATGAGCTCCACTTGAAAAATTACGACTAGTTATAACACACGACCTATTTTTGAAACAGTTACGAAATCACAGCGTTACGAAAAGCACATCACTACGAAGGAAGCTTCTAGATGACTTTGGACATCATGAAAAGGATCAAAATAAAGTAGAACAGAAACAAGATAAGTGCTGGTACTACTTATGTTTTATATGGATGGAAACATTAATTCATAAGGCAGTGTTAAAGGACCTTCACCTGCAAATGGAAGAGCTTATACGAGGTATAAGAAATTATAAAACTCCTGAAGACACAAGAGTGCTATATTCCTATGAGTTCCAACATGGATCGGAATTCCGTAAAATGAAGTTGAAAATCCAAGTGTTTCTATTCTTAATTACTCAGAGTGAGCAATGGTGTACTATCACCGTTTACGACACTTAAAATAAAAAAATACGTTCTATTATGTGCATGAGTAAGAACTCTTACGAGTATTCTCTCGTATTTTCACAAAATCCATTTTAATATTTTTAGAGATAATTACTTATCGACTCTAAAAGAAAGTTTTTTTCTGTGCACATAAATTCAATTTTGCCGGCATTATAAACGAAAGGAAACAAAAAATACTCAAAAACAACAAGCACATAACACACACACATTTATTTGTTTAAATATCTTACAACGAATATAAGAGAACCTTTCCTGTGGAGACGTAATCGTAAATATTTTTAATATCAGCTTGCGCACAATAATCTAAGAATTAAAGTTATTTGCCATACGCAACCCACAACGAATATCATTATTTCTATTTAATTCACTGATTGTTCATATAACCATTACTAAGCCGTGCTAATGATTTAACGGCATTGGAAATCATCTGATTGCAATCACCACGTTGCCAACCCCTATATATACGCAAAGAAGGAAATTCACATAGGCACTCTATGGGAGTTTAACGGTGCGTACTGAAACTGGTGAGCGATGCAAGAATAATAGCAATTTACTTCGTTTAAACCGGCAATCATCGGCGAAGCCAAAAATGAATAAACCTTTACAGATCTCAGCAAAACTCGGAAATTCGAACTCACGAGTTCACATCTGCCAAAAAAAATGGCCCTTAACAACACTTCTCCACGTACGGTCGCACATCCGAATTGATTGCCGCCATTCGCACAGCCAGAGGTAGTGTAGATATGTAGATACGCAGCCCCTGGCGCGTGCACAAAGTGCGTTCCGTAATGAAATACCCGAGTCATTGTAATTGGGTAGGAACGGTCGACATAGGCAGGGACATCAGGGAGGGAAGCGGATTCGCTCTTTTGGAATTCATACGTATCGGTTGAGGGCGAAATGCAGTTGGAGTGGAGTGAATTTAACAGGCATGAAGAGATGATGGTGGAGGGGGAAGAGGGACTTGGTGGCTCACAGAATAATAGGCGACTACCAGGCCGATACAAAATTAAAAGTGGCTGGGAAAAATAGTAGCTAAAAAGGTTGAATGAAAAAACCTATGTGCTCTGTCATTAAAACGTTAACATAAATCCGCTAAAGCAATTAGGTACTTAAAATTATATACTTTCGGGGTACACGCACCTAAATGCACCATGAAATTTTATACGAAGTAACGGAGATAGTGTTTCAATATTTTTAATAAATCTCTGGAGATTTTCTGTTTTACTACGTGCAAGTAAGGAAAGCGGAAGATATCCAGGAAAAATTAAGAATCTAGCGATTTTTCTTGGCTAGGTGACATTCGTCTTATCCTGAAAATAGCTTATTTTTGGTGAAATGGCTGCGTTTTCTATCCAGTCATAAGATATCATTCATGGAATGTCCTTCTGACAACGTATTTCTCACCCCTTTCTACAGGCTCTGAGCCACTAAGAAGAAATTCTGCATATACCAACAATGTAAAAGTGTATACCTACGTGCAAGAGAAAAGGTGGCGGGACCTCATTTTTCTGTTGTTCAGGTTCGCAAGACCCAAGGCCAAAGGTTCAATGACAGATTACGTACAATTCTGTTCACCACTTATTTCGACGTCAACTGTGTAGATTAGAAAACAGCCGAGATATACTGCAAAATAATCCGGGAAAGAAAGCTAATCTGATAGGCCCCAAGGTGCTCAGCGAAATTATTGCTCGATTCCGGGACTCGTCTTTTCTGCAAATTACTCGTATTGACGTTGCCACTCACTGGGCCAAAGGATCCAAACAGTCCTTAATGTTTGACATAATTTTGGCATTGCACACCTATACGTACCATATTTAGTTATGATTTTTTATTTTAGCATTTCACTTGCATGCATTTTTTTTCTTTCAAGGGCCGCTTACGCGGGGATTGAAAGAGACCTTGGAGATAAGGAACTTGAGTGCACAAGCACAGAAGGCTATGAAAGGTGGGAGGTGAAAGACACGAGGGCGAATAGGACAAGCGGGATAGGGCGGAAGGGACCGATTTCGGCGGATTGTTCCGGCGAGGGTGCTCTATGATGGGTTTCCCCCTCGGGGTGTAACGGACGCGGTGGAGCCATAACCCTTCACCCCTCCCAGACGACCGCA